>JAILXH010111155.1:0-12679 GCA_023558415.1 Piaractus mesopotamicus
AGACTTAACCGTAACAACCATGTTACATACATGAACAACTATGGGACGCAGCAAGCTGCCATTTAAGGAGCGCTTTTCCTTAAATGATTAATAAATATTAGACTCAAGTAGCAAATTCAGTTTATAAAAAAATCAGTTTATAAAAAGGAACAAGCAGATTCTTCATACCAGCATCAAAAATCTGACTTTTTGAAGAGATTTGATTGTCTGTGATTTGTAAAAAGTAGACAAAAAAAAAATGCATTGATTTCCTTCTAAATATCAAATGATTTTGTGTTATTATTATAATCATTACCTGCTGTTGTGTTGCTCTTAACCATTCACAAGCTGTATTGTTTGTTTAGAGAAAAGGTTTCAGTAGTAAGCAATAAAAGAAAGCCAAAGTGGTTTGATTAGTAAAAAAAAAAATAAAAATAAAAACAAACATCTAACTAAAACAGAACTGATCTTTTCATGATGCACATTGAGAAACCCAAGAAGTCCAAAGCTTTTGGCCATAGCCGAGGAGTTAGCATGCATAAGAGGAAACCAGTGAGCATGGGCATGAGAGAGGAGAGCAAAAGCCAAAGTCATGCAAGCAACCAGGTAGAAGAAACTGACAGGTGGAACTTGAGGTGGTCTTAAGAGGATGACGGTGAAGGGAACAGCGCCAGTCACAAACCTTGGACATGGAGGACAGCAGAGCTTTCGTCCATGCCAAACATGTTGGAGCCGGTGCAGACGTAGACGCCGTAGTCTTCAGGCTGGACATTCTGGATGGTCAGGATGCCGTTAAAGTCCATGGCCCGGTTGGGCAGCTTGCCGTTGCCCTGGCGCGTCCAGACCAGGGTGTACGCTGGAGACTGAGTGAAGTTCAGGTATGTCAGTAAGACACTCAAAGACCCTTTAGCGTTAAGCACTACTGGAGCTGGAACAGTTTGAGGAGGTTCTGTAATGCAATCTGTCGGGTATCTGACTAGATGATTCATGCAAAATAAAGTATCATAATTAAAGAATTGTAATGACCCCAAATAGCCATACTTAACCTTGACTGAAATTTCAGAGCCCAGATGTATAAGCTAGCAGGACATGGCTGGAGAGAAACTCAATAAGTCAAACACTGGGTTTTGGTATGATGTTAATGTAATTACATAGGTATTACATTAATAGAACTACATTGATATTACATCAATGTAATTACCGTGCTATTACATTACCAATCAACCAAAGAGCCAGAAGGTCCACTTTCATCAGCCCTACATTCACAGATCCTACTCTCACTGACCAACTCATCAGAAACACTTGCCATATATGGGCACTTTGTGAGTTTACAATTACTGACCGTAGCTCATCTGTTGCTGAACAATGTGTCAACCCCCTTCTACCCCATTCATCATTGGAAAAGGACGACCACAGACCAGATCATTTAGGGGGTGGACCATACTCAGCACAGCATGGTAGCAGTATGATAGGCTGGCAGTAGCGCTAAACTAACAGTCACAGCAGCATTGCTGGAGTTCTAGTCACATCCAATAGTACTTCCCCGGATAAAACTAATCCAGCTCGAATAGGGCTTTAGAGAAAGCAAAATCATTTTTGTACATGTGATCTGCCTGTAATCACAAATAACCAGAGATCGCTGCCCAATTAGTCATACTTTTAATTTTATGCTGATGGGAATTTCTCTGATGACCACACTGTTAAGGGCTGCGATGACAGCCTGGATCAAAGTACGTTACGCACACAGTGTGACAGTGATATAATTAGACTGATGGGAAATACAGCAGCAGTAAACTCTCCTGAGCCAGGCTCCCGCAAAGAGTTACAAAGACACGCACAACTTAAACTACTCTTTCCTGAACTAACAGCCTTTAAAAAATACTTAAAATGTGATTATTCTCACTCCCGATGTTGCGTGTAAAACATGTGAAGTAGTAACGACTACTGTTACAACAAACCTGCATCACTATAAGAAGCTTTATATAGAACATATTTAGTTATTTCTGTAAGCTGATGTTGAAAAAAGCTGTTCAGGGACTGTTTTTCAGCCATACAATGCACAAAAAATGTTCAAGCAAGGGATGTGAGCTATGAATAATTCATTATCCTTATTTTGCATTTTGTGCAATAGTAAATGGTCCTTTTGAGAGGTTAGTTAGACCTCTGCTTACACAGGAAAAAGAGTTGGTCATTGCATTTTATGTCCATATCGTGCAGCCCTAAATCAGACTAAACCTTTATCCATTCACATGCAAAATGTGAAAACCTTGAAGATGGAATGAAAAAACAAAACAAAAAACAAAACAGCATAAACAGTGTTTAATGTGGTTCCTACTTTGCTCTTGGCGGTGCAGATGAAGCTCACTGTAGCTCCAGCTGTTACGCTCTGAACCTTGGGTTCCTCAATGAAGACCTCGATGGGTTTGGATGGTGAGGCTAGCGAGAGACAGAAACATGATGCGAATTCCTGTTACTTCCATCCAGAATGTGATGATACTGTGGTACTGTGATAATGAGCAGCTCCCATTATCACAGTACCAGAGGTCAATCAAATCAAGTCTAATAAATAAACATGTATACCAAAAAGGAGATCACATTTCTGGTAACAAGTGAAAACTTTAGCTTCAAGCATGAGGCTGACTTTGGCTTGAGCCACAGCAGCTGTGCCAATTTGCATTCACAGCCTGGTATTATCCTAAGCTTTCTGCTCGTTGCGAACCCGAGCTTAAGCCTTCCGAACCCTTAATTTTCCATTTCTAAATCTCAAGTTAAAAAGCATTGGATGTATGTGTGCATCAACAGAGTGTTTTTGCTTGTAAAATCATAATATATCATTAGAAAAGATGCAAATAAACAAAAAATACAGTAATAAGAATTTCTTATTTGTGTTTTTCAAAGGAGCTGAAATCTTGCGAGCTAGTTTGAAGAGCAAAGTTTGGTTCTAGACGTCTCCTGGAGATCTCCTGTATCCCCAGCCAGTAATATGGAAGTGTCACATTCCATCATCAGCACAAACTGACTTAACATAATGTAGTATTGATGAGCCAATTCATGTATTGGACGATAATACAAATAATACTGGGCTTCCTCAAGGAGATGTTTGGAAATGGTTAAACGAACACACTGACATGCAAAAAGACTACTTACTGTACCGGTGTTTCATGTGTTTAGTCAAATACACTTACTGACCAGATAAATAGCTTTTAAACTGTAATTTTCTAAGGTGACCAAATCCTACGCACAATACTGCAGCTACTTAACAGCAAACAGGCCCTCAAGTACACAGCAATGAAAGCAATGAACTGGCCAGCAGACAGAGACGCACTGACTCTGGCATTAAGTTATTCTGCCTGTAACTCTCAGCATTACTTGTTACAACGATCTCAGCATGGCTGCGGTTGGAGTGCTGGCGGTCTCGACATGTGCAGGTGTAGACGCCAGCATCTGAGGGCTGGACGCTGGGGAAATGCAGCTCCTCTCCTGCAGGCAATGAAAGAGTTTACCAAACATATTATATATAAGAGTAAAATCACTGCTTGCTTGCACTCACTGATTACTGCTAATGTAAACTACAAAAATTACAGATCACAGGGCCTTTTCATTCTACATAGCTGTAACTACTAGCGTAAAAGCAGTACCTTGTCTGCGTCTCTCTGCTGATCTGGAGATGGGGCGGCCATCATCGCGGGTCCAGTAGAAATAGTGGGGCAGGGCTCCAGATGCCTGGCATCTGAGAGTAACTGGGCTGCCCTGAGCCACCAACACCCTCTCAGGATACACCTTCACCACCAGAGAAGCAGCCGCTGATACCAAACAAACACATCCATTACTCACACCAGCTTACAGCTTAACGATCCAGATTATAGTACATTAAGACCACCACTATTGATTGTACTGGTAATTGAGTAATCTGAGGTTTTTAATCAAAGGTCAAGTTATAAAAATGGACTAAATGTTGCAGCACGGTGTTGTCATGCCAGCAAGTACTTTTTTCATTTTTTGCCTGACTGCTTCTTTTTGATTTAGATTTTTTTTAGATTTTCTTTTATAGTTCAGCAAAAAAGAACAAAGATCTCACCATTATGTGGGTGACATTTGACTCTCTCTTGCGGATTGCCAACATATCCAGGTGCGCAGCTGTTTAAAGAGACGTAAAACAGACTTTGACACTGCAGATCTATTGTGACTCATTCGAAAACACAAGAGTCACTCAAATGTGACCGTTGAAATGGGCTAACTTACCGCTCACAGTACTGGCCAGTGTAGCCGGGCTGGCAGGCTGTGCACTGATAGCCCCCATTGCCCAGACTTTCACAAGTGGGAGAGAATCTAAACACAAATGCAAGTTGTTCTGATATTCATGTTGAAAAGCAGGATAGTACTGTGGGTTGTCAAGTGTGAGGTTTACATGTATGAAGCCGCATCAAAGAGTGCTTCTGCAAGTCCAGGACTAGCTTAGAGTTGGATCTGAAACTTTTAATCATTGCCACATTCAGTTTTGTATGTAGAATAGGAAATAATTATGTTTTTGAATTTGATGAAGGGTTAAGGCCAAAACTCACTGCAGGCACCATGAATGAATGACACGGAAGGCAAAATATTCCAAGTTTTCAGTCTACTTTCCATTTTGGAAAGAGAAAAGAGAACAGAGTGTCTCATTTGTAAAATAATCAAGCAACACACTGTTTATTTTGTATGTAGCGGTATTACAGTTAGTTATTAACCGCAGAGATTGTTGATACGAGTCTTCTCTTTCAGTGATCTTCACAAACCTACTTTAGAGCTAATGGCGCCCCTTTGTGGAGAGAATCCAGTCTGCTAAACATGTGTGAGTAAGTTACAGGTCAGGTGAGGTACTTGGGATATAAAAATGAGACATTTTAACATTTGTTTACTGCATGCAGTTACCACAGGAGATACTGTGTACCTCATAATTTGTCTGATATGGTGTTTTTTGTGATACAAAACATACCTACAAAATTACCTATTTTTAGATGTGGCCATTTTACTGAATGCGAGACACACCTCTGTGTCTGGACATTCTGTTGCACACTTAGTAAAAAGATCACAAGATGATGCGTTTTTTTTTTTTTTTTAAATTTAATTTTCTTATTTAAATAGCTGATTAAGTAAATAAAAACTGGAGGACAGGGGGCTTACAAGGTAAAATCTTGTCTAGGGCCTCCAGGCCCAGCCTTGTCTGTAACTCATTTTGAGTTGTTTTGGAGAAGCTAGCACCACACATGTTGAAGCAGAGGACAAACTGTTTTAGTTGCTAAGACACAGCCATTCTGTCAACTGATTTTTGCTATGCAAACGCCAGAAACAACAGTTATTCATCAAGTGAGTTTGGGTTGCCTGCCAAAGTTCACAAAAAAACGAATAGATGGCGAATAAAATAACGTATTTTCGCTGTCCGAAAATCTAATATGGTGTACAAGATATAGTGCAGTTACGCACGTGTTGGATTGATTGTCAATTCATCCGAATAAATCGCGCCCAGTGAGCAAAGGCCTTCAATCTTGTTTTGTGGAAAGAAAACAAACATTTTTTGCATCAGGATTAAATAACCGTAAATAATGAGTGTGCTTTCTGGGACTAACTGGTTCTCCGGGTCAGTGTGTGGACAGGCGCAGGGCTGGCAGTCCTCTGGAGTTCCAGCAGAGGCGTCTCCAAAGTAGCCAGGGGAACACTGCTCACACAGCTCGCCCATGGTGTTATGCAGGCAGTTCTGTCAATGAGCAAACAAACAGCCATCGTCAAAGCAAAGACAGAACCTAATGAAGCCTCTGACTAGTCTTCGATCTGAAGTATGCCAATTAAACTGAGCAGCATTCACATATAATTTGTGTCAGTGACCCCAACTACTACAGACCCTCATGAACACGCTGTTCTACAGGCTTCCTCAAAGAATGTCTGTAATGTGATGGTGTGGATGCAGCTTACCGTGCAGACTCCAGTCTCTGGATGACAGGAATCAGAGTGGCCGTTACATTCACACAGCTCACAGTGGCCAAGGTACAGGCCTCCACCTGTGCGGGTGTAGCCCGGAGCACAGTCCTAAAATACATCAGGCGGAGAAAAACCATTATCGATAAAAACTAGTCAGGCGCAGAAATTAACATCCTTGAATTGTCCAAAAAATGAAAAGTTCTTTTAGAAATTATTTTCTGTTTTATTTATGCTGTTGAACTAACATAATAATGCTGACAAAGGGGAAAGAGAACTGAGTGAACTAGAGGATTTAAACAGCTTGCTAAATCATATGAAATATTAAAAGTTGTAAAGTATGGAAATATAACACTTCATGGTATCCCAAAAGCATGTACGGCTTAATGCCAGAGCCTATAATACTACAATAAAGTAAGCTACTGTAAAATAGTCAAAACTATTGTAGCGCATGTGTGTTTTCAGTGATTGCCTGCTGCTGCTTAAACTGTTTGAATCTGTCTGTGCTAACCAGCTTTGCACATTTTAGTTTTTCCTACTCTTCACACCTGACCCAGCCAAAAAGCTGCTAGTTAAGCAGTTAGTAAGTTGAATCAGGTGTGTGAGAAGCTAACTGGTTGACGTTCTCCAATCAAACTGCACAGCACACAATATATTTTCATTCTCCTGGTCACCAAAATGGCAGCGCAGTCATACAGTGATGTCACCTAAGGTTTTGAACTTTTTCCAAGTTTCATTAGCAGATGTTAAAAGTATTGCCTCCTGTTTTCTATTAAGGTACAATCATTCTTACAACAAGTTCCAACTGGCTGCAATTCAACCACCCACTGTAACTGGCCAGCGTGGTGGACTTGGTCATACCTGGCAGGACAGGCCGTGGTACCCAGGTGGACAGCGGCACTGCTCCACCTCCAGAGCCCGGGCCAGGCCTGTGTAGTTGGGCACAGCAATCTCCATGCTGACCCCTGAGATGCTGGAGGAGCGCATCTCTGTGTGATAGGATGCTCGGATAAGGATGTCGTCCAGGTCAGCCAGCACCATCATCAGGTGCTCCCGAGTGGCCGGCATACCATCAGGACGCTTCCAGTTCTCCTATAGAGAAACAAAAGAAAAAGATCTGTCGGTGATTTCATATTGAGGACTCCTATTTGTTTTTCTGCATTGACTCTTATTAGCATTGCTTACCACGGTGTAAGGAACAAAAATACCAACTTCTTAATAATTCACTGATAATCTAAAGATTAGTTTTTATTCACTACATCTGACATGCTACCCACAAACACCAGTGAAAAGTCATACACTGCACCAAATCAAACTATGATATATTAAAGCAAATTGTACATCATTTTAGCATTTAATTCTTCGCATCAGAAAAGTTTCTCACCTCTCTGAAGACGACCTCAAATTCACGGGACTCTCTTGTCCCCTGTCCTCTTCTCCAGTCCTGGCGGGACACTAGGGTGATGTCATTACCCTAGGAATAAGAATGGGGTGAAGTTATTTCTTTTTAACAAGACACTCAGAGCTGTCTTTGTCTAACAAGCAACAAAAGGGGGATACTACCACACCATTATGTTTTCAACAGTTTCTTGTTCTCGTACAATTATTTTGATTGTTCTGTTACAGAACATTTTTATTAACCACCAGGGCAACTCTGCAGCCATTTTGATGACTTTTTTCTATGCTTTACAACTCAGGAATGGTTTAACATACAGACACGGTACATACATTACAGGTTACTCTAACTTTAGCAGTCCTATCACGCTGTAAAACATCAGTATGTAACGCAGCTTGGAAAAAGGCTCAAAATTCATTATTTATTCAACAAAATCTTCTATTTACACTTAAAAATACACAATATCGTCTTTTCACTAATGTTATTTACTTCCAAAGTTCCTAAAAAAATGTTTTGATTCTGCTGTGACTCTGTAAATCGGAATCTCCTGAAGTTCACTGATTAAATCATTAACCCCTTAAAAGGCCACGTCCCAGCGGCAGGCCCAGTGCTGTGCGTGGTGGTGTGGTGGAGTGTGGGGAGGTTGGCAGATGATTACAAAGCCGCACAGAGAGTTAAGATCTTTGGTTTATTTGATTTCCTGATTATTATCACATGATTTATTTACATCTAGTCATTTCTTTATAAATCTGTATCCTATCATATTGTTATTACAGTTTGTGAGTACCTAAGTGCCTAAGCAGATGGAAGGTCCCTAAAAGGCTAGAGCCGGCCCTGAGGACACCGCGCACCACTTATGTAGCAAGAGACGTATTACTTACAATGATCTGGACGTCAACATCGTCTATGGGAGCTCCCCTTGGTCCAGGTACGTATGAGACGGTATACTTGAGCTTTCCCCCATAGGAGCCCACCTATAGGAACAGAAAGAATACCAGAATATGGGCACTTTCATCATAACTGGGCTTCTCATTGTCCTCAAGCCCTTTTCCTGCAGTCTTTTTTTTTTCAATCTTAAGACTTAACATTCAATAAATACTATAAATTATATTGTAACTGCTATAAAGCCTTTAAGTAGTGTGTGTAATAGACAGCTCCTTTTTTTCTCAGAACAATAGCAAGAAATACCTGCAGATCTGTCTTGAATGCAAAACTGAACATAAACACTAGTAATACTAATTAGGATTAGGCTCACACTGGAACAGCCGTAGAAGAAACTGTTTAAGAATAAACACACAAGTCTGGTCTGAAGACGCCCGTCCGCTGCATGAAAGTGCTCCAGTGACCTCACTAAGATCTTATGTTAGCACAGGTGGAGGAGCACTTAGGCCTGGACCGGAGCAGCAGACAGGTCAGCAGTTTGGCACTTGTCTGGACCCAGCCCACTGCAGACTAGTTACCTTGTCCCCTCGGAACTTCTCTGGAAGCTGCCAGAAGAGCACGTCCTCCGGGTGTAAACTGAACCCTTTGTAGACCAGAGCGTACTGAAGCACAGAGAGGAATGAAAGGGGCAGCAGCAGTAGAAAAGAGACAGAAAATTGCAGATAAGCATGGCAGAGAGCAAGGAGAGCAGATCATAAGAGAAAGGGTTTCAAGTTTCAACCAGAAAACTTGCAAAAGTCAAAACTGCTACTTCAGACATAATGACAAACGGCACCACAAATCGGGAGCACTGGAGAGGTTTAGTGAGATTTAGCCTATGACCAAAAATAAAGCATTATTTTAAAACATTTTTAACACTTCCAGTGTGCTCTCCATGCAAGATTTAGAGGGCAGAACCACCCTCACACTCCGGTCAACTTCTGGTTAACCTTCACAAACCTTCTCACATACCTACAACTGAAGGCTAATAACTGATTAACCTCTTTACTACATTAAGAAATGACTCATTTTGCCAAACATTAACCCCTCACTGAATGATCATTACCATGACTGACTATGCAAACATGCTTAGGATCAACTTGGCTGTGCCCCAGAGGGTGATATTTTCCCAGGATTCCAGTGACATGCACAAGATGACTAAATTGTTGGAGGAAGCAACAGAAATGAACAGACCCACAGTGTTTTTTCTCAGCTTATTTTGTCAGGAAGACCAACATTTCAAACTAGAATCAAACCAGTGAAGAGCAATAATAACACAAAAAGCTCCAATATTCTAAAGACACTTTTCTTCTTAACCCAAATGTAGTGAATAAGCCAAGATTGTTGAACATTTCCTCCTTTATTTTTCCTAAGTAGCAATGGAAGCTTATATCCACTAATTAGCATTATGCAAACATTATTATGCTTCAAACCACATCAAGTTGGTAAGTAATCTCAGAAAAAAGCATTTTTATGTGGTTTTTGACACCGTATGATAGTCAAAATGAATAAAAGGCATGTCACATAGCAAAAAACAGTACTAGCAGTCACCTTGAAGCCTTAATTTTTGCCTCTCTTTCCATTTTAAGAGATACTAATTTGGTAGAAACCACAATAAGTACATACACATTTCATGTTAGCTAACAGCATGAAAGATTTGGAGGCAAATGATTCTAATAAGTTCTAATTCAAATAGGTGGGCTATAAGCTTCCATTACTTGTTAGCTACATTAGCCAGAGCAAAACCAAGGAAAAAAAAAAAAAGAAACTTCGGCTAGTGAACACTTCTTGGCTGTTGGACGAGGAGAAAATTCTCTAAATTAAGTTTTTCATTGAGCGACCTCTACTGCTATTTCAAAGCCTAAACAAGACTGCCAGAAGAGATCATACAATACCTTCACTAAGCTACTGTTTGGGACATGGCCTGGGGTGGCGTGGTGGGACACAGTGGCTCTCAAATGGGAAGTTATGGCAGAAGGGGGGGAAGGGGGGCTGGGGTTATGGCCACCTGAACGACCCATGGAACCGGAGGCTCCAAACGAATAGGAGGAGGAAGAGGTTCTGGAGGACGATGAAGAGAAGGAGGAAGCTGGCCGCCCACTGGAGAAGTTGGTGAGCAGTGCCCAGATTTCTTCATCGAATTTACGCACTTCGGCAACAGATGGCTGGTGAGAGGCGGGAAGAATGAAGCGAACAGGTACCACAGTGACCCAAGAGGTCAACAAGGACAATAGGAAGGGATCCAAGGGTTACTTCCAAACAGTGGCATGCAGAGGGATGAGTAAAGGCATGCAGAACAGTGCGCAAAGACAGGGTAAGATCCAAGATACCACATGACTGGGTTACAACATGATAGGGTTACCAGTCATCATGTTGTCCATGCTGTCCTGTAAAACGTTCTTTCATTTATGCAGTTTGAGTTCTCACTCCAGATCATACATTATGTCATGCTACAACAACTGCAAGTAAACAGCAAGCAAAGATATTTGTCTGCTGTAAGTTATGGCATCTCAAGGACACTGCTGCTGGTTTAGGGGGCGTCACATGGCACCTTTTTAAATGCAAAGCAGACCGTCCTTAAAAAGAAGGAGGTCCCGCTTCTTAAGGTGCGCACAAGAGAGCAATTTGAGAGAACAAGAAAGACAGAGACCTTCTGTCACGTTCAGACTGTGTTAATCTTTATACCAAGTGTGCAAAGCACACAAGTCTGAGTGCTCAAAAACAGCCGAAAGAGCCTTCTTGATTGGTCAGCTGTGATGACGTATAGTGCTTTTTCATGGCACTGAGTGGACTTTTTTGGAACAGAAAAGGCCGGTTTAAAACTATGAAGCACAGTGTGCAGGCTAGAGGAGTGCTTTTTCACTCTTTTACAGAGTGCATTGTTCCATAGACGACAATGAAAAGAAGTGCGCTTGAGACTCGAAAAGACCAAAAGTCAGTACTGAGTAAACTGTTAATAGCCGAGGGCAACAGATTTCCAGCAACAAGTGCCCCACAAGTTCTTTACAGGTGCAGAATTTTGAGCTTCGATATTAGTAATTTATTATCATCACTGTTATACATGGGGGACACGCAATAAGTGTCACAATCAGCATGCTGGTGAGAATTTTGAGTAAAAGTGCATGGATACCTTGCTAGCTCTTTTGGACCTTGCAGGGCTTTTACCCATAGAGCGCATTAGCTGCCATACGGAGTCGTCCTTCCTCAGCTGATCGTCTAGCCAAGTAGAGTCTTGCTAATATTGCGAATAAAGCAAGTCTCACTGTAATCCTACATGTAGCCTCTAGGTTCCATTCTGTGTTCAATATTGTATATAATGAGCAAATTAAAATTATAACTCCACTGCAACCACATTTGTAAAGTGGATTAATTAATTGGGACTTAACTCTTGGCATTCTTTAACTCTAATTAAGTCAGACAGTGGGGTCCCGAGTCTCAGACTGCTGAGACCCCACTGTTTTTGTGCAAGAATAATGGCTAGTTTCATACTACATACTTAAAAATGATCGTTCTTCAAGAGTTCTTTAATAAAGAAAATGGTTCTATATAGAACCATGAACACTCAAACAAGCTTAACATCGTAACAATAGCAGAACACATAGAAAAGGGTTCTATGTAGAAACACATAACACATTTTCTGTCAGTCTGAAGAACCCTTTGATGATGCAAAGGGTTCTTTGAGTGTTCATGGTTCTATATAGAACCATTTTCTTTACTAAAGAGCCTTTCCAGAACCATCAATTTTAAGTGTGTACAAAAGATTCTCAAGAGATATTTCAGCAAACTGCTCATAGTGGGACTGAAACAAATTAAAATCCTGCTTTGATGTCAATTATATAGCCCGATGCTGGAACACTCACATGAGTACATCATGAAATCACAGGTACTGCTTAAACACTCTTAAATGATGCTGACTTTCAAGCCACAATGCTTAGCTTAAGCATGACTAATATAACTTATGAAATTGCACCAATCATGCAGACTCGGACTGCAGCTGAGATTTAGCAACTCCAAAAGACAAGCCATGTCAAAACAATGGCAAACACAGTACCACCACAAAACCTGCTCAAAAAGTCTGATCAAAGTCACTGCAAAACTGACACGCTCAGTGCTTTACCTTGTGTGCTCGTTTCGATCGAGCAAAGTGGGCCTGCTTCTACAAAGTGCAAAAAAAAGGATATGTACACAAATACAATTTGTTAGACAGCTACGTTTCGCTATGTTTCCATTTACTTTCTTTCTTTGTGAATTACAAGCAATGAAATGAAAATGTGTTTCCAACGCAGCTTGTTTATCAGGTTTAGCAATAAAAATGATTTACATGATGTAATTTCCACAAAAAAACTGTTGGCGTATTAGTTTTGGTTTGTCAGTTTAAAAAAATTGCATTTGACATGTTTCCATCTATAATTTCACGTGGTTAAACCAGGTTGG
>JAILXH010111184.1:5123-24935 GCA_023558415.1 Piaractus mesopotamicus
ACTGACGAACCACTTCTGTCTTGTCTTTTCCTGTCCTGTCTGCCATTAAAAAACAAAACCGTATTCAGGGACGTGCTCGGCGCTCACGTGCGACGCTTGCGTGCAGCTGGGGCCGCAGTGCGCGTGGTGCACGCTGCAGGTAGGAGATTCTCTCAATGGTACCGTAGTAATGAATACAGTAAGAGTAAAGAAATAGTACCTCAGCAACTGACTAGTTTAAAGATGAACCACAGCTTTAGTCATAACTTTTGCATTTTCTTAAGAGCGCTGATGCTACAGCGCGTCCTCGCGCCGCGCACCGGAGCTCGGGCCTGCTTTCGCGCTCCGTTGCGTTCAACACCGTTATTTAAGGGATTGTTTGTTTGTTTGCTTGCTCACGCCTGCAGAACTTCACGGGCTCTTTGGCGGACGGAGAGCGCTGCGGCACGCTGGAGGAGCTGAGCGCGCGAGGATGCGCGGAAGAGGCCGTGGAGTTCCCGGTGACCCGCGCAGAGCTGCTAGAGGACGAACCGCTGGGCAAGAGAGCGGGGCGCGCTAATGTGTCTCACATAGCGCCGCAGAGGATGGCGCTCCGACTCAGACCAGGTGTGTAGAGCACAGATTTCATGCTACACCTGCATCAGAAACCTTTATAGTACACATACACGCACAAAAGTATCCAGACAGCAGAGTTCAGCTACTTTAATGTGCAGCCATTACTGCGCACGCACAGCTTGCCCAGTGCCAGGTGTTAGCTAGGAAAAAATATCTTCTTCCCAAAGGAAAAAATATCTTTCTTAAGATTGCCTCAAAGAAATAAAGCAGATCTCAATATTGTGCAAATGAAGGCCCGCTGATTTCTGAATTCTCTCTCTTAAACCCCCCTTAGGAGACAAGAGGAGATTAACATAAGCATTTCATTGTGAGAAGCTCTGGTATTGATTGAGGAAAGCATGAGTTCTCCTTCTACGCTGATAGACTGCTGAAAGGGTTCTAGAGCTGTGTAAGAAAACAATGAAATCTGACACTTTTCATAGGGAAATTAAGCATAAATTCAATTCAACAATATTTTATAATAATATGTTAGCAAAACTGCTTATGAGAAGTGCTCTCGATTTTAAGACAAAGAGTCAAGTTGAATTTATTTCTAAAGCATATTTTTAAAAAAGCCAACATTGACCAAAGGTGCTGCACAGCTAATGAAATTACAATTAGAAACCATTAATAAAACAGAACTAACTGAATCATAGAAAACATGTGACACAGCACAGCATGTAGAATGATTAATACCTGTGGAAATATCTAAAGAGGAAGTAATATTTTCAAAGTAGGGAGGGTCTGCGCTCATTGTGGGGGGTGTCCAGTCTGTTGAACACATTATTTGATACCTTTGCTTGGTGATTTTGGCTCGTATTGAAGGATACAGTACATTGTGTTGTTACGCTCTACTTTGGGATAAGTTAGTTGTATGTATGAGTTTGGGTTCCAAAGCTAATCATCAGCACCTGACCTCACTAATGCTCTTGTGGCTAAATGCAGTCAAATCAATTTGAATAATTTCCCAGAAAAGTAGATGCTGTTACTGTCCTTGAATATCAGAAGAAATCTTGGATGAGCAGGTCTATGCAAACTTTTAAACATGTGTATTTACTTACTGAGGAAATCAAGCTAATCAGAATCAGGAATTAAGTGCGTGTGCTCACAGTGGATGTACTTTAGACATAGCCTACTCTTAGAGTAAATTGCATTTAAAAAAAAGCTTATTCCAGGTGTATAATACACATTCCAATGCACAAGAAACATTTATAAAACCCACTGAAGAAACTTTACTTGCACTTTACATACTGAAGAACTCTTAAATAGAATTCAAGAGTTATATGCAAGTAAATTATTCTATTGTAAGCTTACTGTATGAGTAATGTCCTCACACATGTCAAACTCTTTGAGCTATCTCACCTCATGTACCCGACAAACTCAGGCCACATGTAAAGTACAGTATGTCTGCGCTAGAAACTTTTATATTTGCTTACTCAAGAAGCCAAGACAACAGACCTACACTTGAGAGACAGGAATTAAATGCCTTTGAGCTCTATGTTAAGTGGGCTATTTTAGGCTTATTCTGTGCTTGATGAGTAAAGTCACTGTCATCATCTTAAAATCTTTCCTTTTATTTCCTTTTGTGCGTAATCCAACTCAGGCCACATGTACAGAACAGAGATTTAATTCCAGACCGTCATTAGTGCGCTAGAAACGTTTATAATATTTGCTTATTTAAGGCAGATCTTTCTCAAATTGGTCCTCAGGGACCCTCAGATGGTCCTTGTTTTTGCTCCAGTACAACCGAAATGTGTAGAGAGAGAGAAAAATCTGGACTGTCTGTGGGCTGGCTTAAAAAACACTGATTTAATCATCATCCCAAATCTTTTTTTTTTCATGTGTAGCCCATATTAACAGCATTATGTGTTGATGTAGTTCTTGGAAAACCTGTGTGTTGATGACTGAAGTCGCCAGTTCTTCTTTTCTTCACCAGGAACTCAGGTGACGTTCCAAGTAAAAGTGCTGCAACCTGAAGACCATCCGGTGGATATGTATTACCTTATGGACCTGTCAGCTTCCATGATTGATGATCTTGAAAGGATTACACACCTGGGGTCTACTCTTTCCAAAGAAATGGCTAATCTCACCAGTAAATTCAGATTGGGATTTGGTTCTTTTGTGGAGAAGCCGGTTCTGCCCTACATCAAAACTACTCCAGAGGAGTTGGCCAATCCCTGCAGGTAAAACTGTCCTAAATCAGCTCTAGGCTATTAAAGTAGCTGTGTTCCAAAAGCTAGGCTGCAGTTGAGAAAGGTGGGTCCTTTGTAGAACTGTACTATAAAGTCTTCTTGTGTGTATTTCTTCATGCTAAATCTGTAAATATGGCAGGTGAAACATGAATTTGTTTGTAATTCAGTGCAAGCTGTAAGTGTTAAACTAAGAAATAACATACTATATATTTTACTACACATTTTAGTGGCAATTTAAACAATGTGCAGTAGTTGGTTTCATCTGCCTGGGTTTTTCTTGAACTTTCTTTGGGTCCAACATGTGCACAGAAGATCATGAGTGGCAGAAGATCATGAAGGGTACTCCGGTAGCACCCTTGAAAATAGTCACGTAGCGATCTACAAATGGAGCCCGCCTAGACTGCGGCCTAGTTTTTGAAATGCAGCTATACAGTAAGAGATGTTGCCAGTTTTCTGTGAGATTGTCAGAGATACCAGTGTACATTGTCCTGTTTTTCGTGAATGGTAGAAATTTGTATATTGTCTCTGTCAGAGCAAAACCTTCTACCATTTTTCATTTTTTGCCATAATTTGAAAATACTGGCCATCCTATACATTGTGTGAAAATTTCATGAAAAATGTACCAATAAGATGGTCCAAAATTACTTAGAATAAAATCTTTTTACATTAATTTACATGCAGAGGTAAGAAAGTTTTTCCCTCTCCTGTAAACTTAACATTTTGGAGAAGGTTTTATTTGCTAGCTTTACAAGCCCATACCATTTTCTTTAGTTCAATCTAACACAATTTTTCAAGGATAGAGTAGTACATTGTTAGTTAGTACGAGTTTTAGAGAAGAATCTTGATTAACCCCTTTAAACTCTCAGGGAACCCAGACATCAACTCCTCCCTTTAATAACTGCATAGATTACATATTACTTTCTTAGTAGTTACCAGATAATATATAGTAGCTATTGAATAAGTTTTAAAGGGCCAGTATCTCCAGGAGTGTGATGTAGTATGTAAACATTATTTAAGTTTCTAAAGATAACATTCACTGTCCAGTCCATATAGGCCATATATGGAGACTAAGCTGCAAAACAGCTAATTTTGAATTAATTGTTTTTGTGACATCACAAAAAAACCCTCATTTACATATCATCACTGTCCAAAAAAAATATATCTCCATTTTTGTCGATTTTTAGTTTTCTGCATCATTTGAGCACAGTCGCTGTCCTTTACATCGTTTGAACATTTTATTATGAATGGACCAATTGCAATGCTATAAAATGACTCGGTGTAAAATATCTTCACATTGACTTTTTAAAAGTAAAGAACGTTTTCATCGGTTCCCATTTTGAGGATATTTATTTTTCTTTGGACAGCGACGGTATATCCCCCTATACATCTTAAATCAGTTTAATCCTGCCCATTTATATTAATGTTATAAGGAGTGTTTCAGCCTGGACTGCTTTTTAGTGAGACAATACAGGGCAGCCAATCAGAGCAGAGGTCAGTTACAGATATTTGTCTTATAGGCACAAGATCTAATTAGCTGGTTGAATTCTAAGAGATTAAGAAATGTTGAAAAATGTACAGATGAATTATGACTGTTTTTGGTATATAAAACCACACAAATAACGCAGATGGACCTTAGATAAAAATAAAATGCAAGGCCTTTTTAAGGTTTATAACTGGATAATAAACCTGCAGTTTATAGGGAGAAAATGATTTTATTCCACATAACATCTGAAAAGAATCTTTCCTTACCTTGGCTTTATTCTGTTCTCCAGGAGTGTAGATTATGTTTGTCTACCCACTTTTGGATACAGACATATCCTTCCCTTGACAAGCAGCATGGATGAGTTCAACGAGATTATTTCCAAGCAGCGTGTCTCAGCCAACAATGACATTCCGGAGTGTGGCTTTGATGCCATCATGCAGGCGGCAGTGTGTGGGGTGAGACACTTTTTAGGGAACTCTTTTCGGTCTCTTGCTTTCGCATGAAACTGGACCCCTGCTTTTGTGAATGAAAGGCATTTGAACTCATGTGGATTACATTCCCTAGGACAAGATTGGGTGGCGGAATGATTCCATGCGCTTGTTGGTGTTTGCGAGTGACGCAGACTCTCACTTTGGAATGGACAGCAAAATGGCCGGCATTGTGATCCCTAACGATGGCCAGTGTCACCTGGACAGCAACAATGAGTATTCCATGGCAGGCCACTTGGTAAGGTGAAGCCTGCAGTCTGTAAACTGTCACTTTGAAAAGTGTTTTGAATTAAATTCTGTAGAGATTCATTCTAAACATACTGCATTTACTAACCTTTTGATTCAACATTTCATGATGTAGTTTTCCAGTTTATGTTCTCTCTTCTCTCTTTAGGAGTACCCAACCTTGGGGCAACTTGTAGATAAGTTGGTGGAAAACAACATCCTCCTCATATTTGCAGTGACAGCCAATCAGAGACAGAACTATGAGGTGAGCTCAAGCCCACACGGGGACTTTCAGAGTCATGTTTATTCATTTCAGACCACAGTGACAGAAACAATAAAAGGTATGTGTGTGTGGAACCTGAGAATCCCCTCAGAGAAAAAGGTATTCGTTTGTATCAGTTAGGACAGGATAGTGTGATTGTGTGACCTATTCAGTTCTACTTAAGACATGCTCAAACATGACTACTATCACACCATCTATGTTTACCAGGAATGAAACAGTGTTTTCTTTGCCAAGTTCTCTTTATAGCCTCGTGCTCTTTTTCTAACTCTGTCTTCAATGTTCACCTCAGTACAACATATTTTTTAGAGCTTTTAAACCCTATGCTTATGATTCAGTTATTACTCTTAAGACTTATAACTGCTAAACTGTTAAATAATAAAGTATGCAATAATGAAAGGGAGTTGGCTTCCTAGTCAGGCCTTAGGCCTGCTTAATTCAGTCTTTGAGACATAAACAAAGTCATTCAGAGTAGTCTGATGTGAAAAGGTGCATTGTAGAGAAACCTGCCAACTCAGATTTCCTTCCAGGTGATAGGAACCGGAGGTTAGGATGTCTAACACAAATATAGCCATTTTAGTTACTATTCAAGTCAATCAGTGAACCTACATATGTTTCCTAGGTTTCTGTTATGTTGATAATAATAAAATGGCGGTAAATCTGAAAAAATGTCTTTCAACATCCTGTATGTACCTCTACATAAGAAAAAAATAGAAAAAAAATAGAGAAAAGTTTAAAGCAGCACTACAAAAGATTTTATTGTCAAAACTGAAAGAAGTAGCACTACTGAGTCACTGAGTTACTATGTTTTGAGTTCTTTTTAAATACTCTTTCAGCGCACTCACAAAAATCTGATTATGTGATCAGGAAGGGACTGAGCAGGTCTGAACATTGCATACAATTACACACTTCGATCAGAGAGGTCTCCAAATCCCCAGATGTTACATAGTGCAGCTTTAAGGTAAAAATCAACATGCAACACCTCTGTAACCATTTCACGTAATAGCTTTCTGTGAGGTAACTTTTTCAGGCATCTAGTTATCATCACCACCACTGTGAACAATTATGAGTTGGTAGGTTATTTTAGTTTCTCTCAAAAATTTTTAAAAAAATCAGTGGAATTCCTTGAAATTAGGGTCAGAAACAAGCCCTATGTCCTCATTCAGGGTCTCAACTGCAAAGTCAATAATGTCGTCTAAGCTTGTTATGTCAATTGTCATTGTCAGCAGTTACCAGTGTTTTGTTTCGGTTGAGACCATTTTTTAAACTTACCTGTTTTTCTACTTTAAACAGAATTATGCAAATCTAATTCCTGGTGCTACAGTCGGGGTGCTGGAAAACGATTCCCGGAACATCCTTGAACTGATCATGACGGCTTATAAGGTACAATAGGTTTGTGTGTTTTTCCATGTGCTTGTATGGGTGAAGCTGTTCAAAATAGTCAAATGAGTCACATGTTACATAAATAAGGGTTGTGCAAAAAGGAAATTCTAGAAACAAAGCAAGTGGCCTGATCCGCTGAATAAGCTCACCTGAAGTAAGTGAATGTGAGTGGTTTTGTTAAGGGGATCTGAACTTTGCACACTGTTTTTTGACGTTCATCTCTCTCCTCTGCTGATCTTTTACTCTGCATTGCAGTGTACGTTTAACATGTCTACACTCGTCCTTTTGGACCGTTTGATCTTTCCATCTCTGTTCCTCCACCCCCCACTCCCTCTTTCCTCTGGCAGCACTCTCTAATAACTTGCTTCATCTGAAGCCTCCGGAACTTAGCTGCTGTGCACAGGTCCCACCTCACTGAATTGTGCTATTATTTTAAAAATGAGAGCTAAGTGAGACTGTAGCTAAGTTTTAGCTCTTTTCTATTAAGCATAATTTAGTAATATTCAGTACTGGCTGAATGAAGGGCTTCTCTTCCTGTAAATCACTGTGAATAAATGCAGCTTCAGGCTAATTATTCAGTTATTAATCTGAAACATATTTATTAATCAATAACTACTATAAATGATTTAAGAACTGCTATGAAACTAATATGTAAATTTTGTAGTTATGAGAGTAAGGACTCGATCTTATTACACCCTGCTTACAAATATGTTCTTTCTTAACCTGGTAGTATAACTCAAATGGCGAAAAACTAAATGAAATAAAACTACCGCCAAACACATTGATGTTAATATACTTAAAGGAATAGTTCACTGAAAAATGAAATTCACATGATTTTACACTCACCCCAAAAACAGTCAGTCAGCCAACACATGTTTGGTTTCCAAACTTTGCTTCTTTAGTTTAGAACAGAGAGCTGCTAGACTAATGGTTTTAAGAAACACTGGAAGTCAATAGTCACCCTAACTGTTTCCACAAATACATGCCAAAATCTTCATATGTTTGCTGAAATTACGTTAATTGGCTACATAAACTTATCATAAACAACTATTAAGAAAATTGGCATGGATAGACCTTACTTACATATTTACGCTAAAACTGAATCTACATTATCATCTACTTAACATCCTGCTTGGTGTGTTGTAAATCAGGTATGTAGTGTTAGCACAGTAATACACGAAGCTTACTTACTGTAAGACACTTAGAAAACGTAGTCCTAAAGTTCGTAATTGGACATTGTACTAATTTTCTGAGTACACTAGCTTAGCTTCTCTTACCCTATGGTGCGTCTGTGTTTTGAATTAGTCCCTTAGCCCCGTCTTTGGTCGCCTTGCACGTAATGATACCAAATTGTAGAATTGCTATTCTACATGGCTGCCCCTTCTTTTAGCTATTTTTATAGTTTATAGCGAGCCATATTGTGTTCTAAACCACATTTTTAATAATTTGGTTGAAATATACTGCTGGCTTTAGCAACTGTTGCAAGGTAAGACAAAAAGAGTGTTAACAAAAAATCCCATTCAGCCTAGTAAACATAGAGTTGGGTTTAGATTCACTAGATAGTATAGATAGTATTGAGTTTACAATTTAAATTGCAATGCAACCGAGCTGGACTGTGTAGTTAACATTTGCTAGCACTAGCTTGGTTACACAACAAAAAAAAACTATGCCCAATCTACACTAATAATGTGACTTGTCACAAAATATTCAATTGAAATTTTCATAATATTACATGAATAAAATAAATATTTGACAAAAAACTGAGCCGTGCGCTACAATTTCTCATTAAATTGACTGTAGCCTGTAAAGCATTTCTAACCTCGCAACATTTTCTGTGAAAGAACACATTGTGGGTGGAGCATGTCATTTGAAGTGAGCCAATATATGGGCCTTTGTAGTTTAAGGGGTTCGCCAACTGTTTAGTTAAACTTACAGCTAGTTTGTTTACATGCTACAGTATTATTACAGTTTCTTAGCATTTCTTGCATCTGTTTGATTGTGCACAGCAATACAGGGACTTCAGTGCAAACTGGCTGTGCTATTCTTAGATTATAGACGTGTGTAATATAACTTTGGGCCTGGCCATTTAAGAGGTTAAAGTTTGGTCAGAAATTGAAAAGTGTGCAAAGATTACCATATGGACAAACCACAGAGAATTTCTTTTCTTTGTGTATTTTCCTTTTCACTTACAGTATAGCTCCCTAGCTGATTGATGTCAGGAAGAAAAGAGAGGAATTGTTTAGGTTAATGTTAGGTTGTAGGCTTGCAGATTCTGAGCTTTCGATGTGAGCCATCTTCATTCTCGGTTTGGTAATTGAAAGCCCTGGGAAAGAACACAGAAAAGTTCTTTCCTGCTGTTCCTGTTTGTGGTATTTTAAACAGAGGAACTGTGTGAGAGAAGTCAGGTAGTGGTATCACCTCAACTCCTCTTTCCCTTGAGGGGAAGAGAGGAGCACATGTCTGTCATTTCCCAGTAATAAATCATGTAACTGCACGCACTGCCTGAAAAAGGGCAGACATATTTGAATGTAGTGCTTTAAGTTAGACATTAGATTTGTCAATATAATGTAAGAGCAGTTTAGTGAGATCTAGGAGCAGATTTACTAACATCTTTGCACCATTGCAAACCCTGTTTCCGCGCCGAAAAGTGGCTGTTGCGATTCACTCAAAAGCCACAACAGCTCTTTAGCACCTATAATAAGACCAAAGACGACCACTGCTCTTTTGCACCTTTGCCTCATTTATAGAAGTTTCCATCTTAAAGTGCAGAATGCTGGGAGGACTTTTTTTTTCCATTGTAGTTTAATGATCTGGGTACCTCTCTCACATTCCACTAGATAAACACTTTCTCAGTTGATATGCTATTGTAGTTTTGCCATCCTTTTTTTGTAAAGTAGCTCACAGTCCTACCTTCACCAAAAAGCAATGTGTGACAAAGTCAAAATAATTAATCAGTGTCTCAGTTTTCCATAACACATCAAAATAATATCGCATTTTCTTAGAATGGCGTATTATGTCGAAATACTCTTGCACTTTCTCAAAGAGCAAGAAGTTGTTCTTTAGTTATTAGGCTATTTTGCTATTATTGTAGAGTCATTTAGATGTTATATTGTTATTTTGACCTACTAAATCAAAATCTCAAGAAAGCAAGTCATTATTTGTACCTGATGTGTTACAGTTTGAAGTAGAATCAGAGAATGATAAAAAACCCTTTGGCTGTGTCCCAAACTACACACTTCTACACTTTACATACTACACTAATAAATGTGCTCCTAATGGTGGTGCACTAGTTTTTAAATACTATTTAGTGCTGTAGTGTGCGGTTTGGGATCCAGCTTTTCTCCTACCTGGCGGTGCATGCTAAACATGTGGTTATATGCTAATTAAACATATGCTAATTAAGAAGTTGCGTCTGTGTTAATTTGCATTGAAGTTCTTAGTAGATAAGCTGCAAAATTAGCCACCCTCACAGACGCAAGGTGTTGGTAGACTGACAGTAATTACAGCCTCATTTAGTAAATCTGTCCTCTAATGTGTCTGACATGTTTGTTTGGTAGGAGCTGAGGTCTGAGATTGAAATGGAAGTCTTGGGTGACACTGAACATCTCCAGATTTCCTTCACCGCTCTTTGTCAGGATGGGGCAGTGGACCAGGGGATGAAACGTTGCACCAATGTCAAAGTTGGAGACATGGCAAGTTTTCTGACGCTTTTCATATCATACCTCTGAGGTGAGGTTTTCTGTTGGAAATGCAACCTGTTTTCTCCTAATGTTACTTTGGTTTAATGAAGTTCTGTAACCTTGTAACATCACTGACTGTCAGTGGCACTAAGTAAAAGCATTATTGATTCCTGGGTTGCATTTAATCCTTCAATGCCAAGCAAAAAAAGATATTTAATCTACTATTTTACTTTTCTTACATGAATTCTCATTGCTGTTGTATTTTGATATGTAAAGCTAATTATGTAAAGATAATTTAACAAAGCTGAAAATATGTAGAATTGTATTTTGTTTGTGAGCAAGAAGACTTATAAATAGGAATATACTTCACATTTCAGTCACATTTTTCATTATTCTGATAAAACAAATCAGTAATATGGCCTTAGCAATTTATGTGCACACACCATGATAGAAAACATGGTAGCCCACAGAAAGATTCAAATTCCACATGCTGATGCATTGTACTATGACCAACATTAATGTGCACACACATGTTCCAGTTGTTGATGATATGTTAATATTATATGATAGGTTAAAAGGCAGATTTAAGCAAATTGTTTATTGGAAATGCTGTTTCATATGCTATGAATGGGGAAAAGTTGGTGGTGTGTTTTGTAGGTATTCAAATAAGAGAGAAATAATAGGGCTAGAGTGAACAGTGTTTGTATAAAAATGTCGGAAATTATGCTTCTCTTAGGTGGCCTTTAATGTGACAGTTGAGCTGGGTAGCTGTTTGAATGGCCCACGGCACTTTTCCCTACGGCCGGTGGGCTTCCAGGACACACTAGAGGTGGAGCTGGAGTCGCTGTGTGCGTGTGACTGCCACCGGACCACTGAACCAAACAGCACACATTGCAGTGATGGACAAGGGGCATTGGACTGTGGCTTGTGTGTGTGCGACCCTGGCTTCATGGGACCCAAGTGTGAGTGTGCAGAAAGGGAAGGCCAAGTCTCTGATTGCAGGTGAGAAAGTGGAAAAACTTTTGCAGATTTCTTGGAAAAAACCAAAGCGAGTCTCCAGAAAATAATATAAGCTGTAATAAAAGCAAAGAATGGACTCATTTGAAGTTGAACCTTCTGTGTAATTTTATTCACATAATGCTTATCTGATCCAGTGTGTGTGTGTGTGTGTGTGTGTGTGTGTGACCTTTTATAGGGTAGAGGAGGGAGCAGAGATGTGCAGTGGGCAGGGTGAGTGCTTTTGTGGGCAGTGCTTGTGCCACCAGTCTAGTTTTGGACGTGTGTATGGAAAATACTGTGAGTGTGACGACTTCTCCTGCCTCAGATTCCGAGGGAAGCTGTGTGGAGGTGAGAGACTAAAGCAAGGCTAGAGAATGAACATTAGGAGAGCTTGATGTCACAGAAAACACAGACATTGCTGACTATAGGGAGGAGGGTATTTGATCTCTTTCTTCAGAGAGCATTAATGAAACAATAACATCCTGCTAATTACATGCCATCCTGACTGAAGAACCCCTACACTAATGTGTAATGGAGGGAGTGACACCAGTGTCAGTAGCCCTGCAAAGCAATGTAAATGGAGTCTAACAGCAAGTAAATTGCAGTGAGGGGACAGGCATACTAAATCGGTTTGTTTACACCAGTGACAATGTAAATTGGCAGAAAGGGAGAGGTCTCTGCAGCGATGGAGAATTTCAGAATCATGTTTTCAAGAAGGTGCTGAGCCTCTGTCGAGTGGTCAGGGTGCACTGTAAAAATGCTTTGTGTTAGTTTCTGGTCACAATATCAATTTACATGACAGGTTACACAAGTGTAGTGGTTTCGGTTTCAAACCGAAGGTTATGAAGTTCAGTCTTTATCAGTTTTATCATATTGTTCATGTGTCAGTCTGTACAGCACTTTCTGATGTTTTAATTTAAAAAAAAAAACACTGTAATGGAAAAGGACTGATATCATCTGATTAAGCTCACACATTATCACTGTGTTTGCTCTCAAAACCACTTCAAAGTTAGGATCTGTCTCAAAATTATTGAAGAAAAACTGTTACTATTATTTTTATTATTATTATATTATTATCTCATTAGTACATCAGCTCTGATGGTGTGTCCAGAACATAACAATAGCACAGCTCAGTATAAGATTTGGTGGTAGTATATTGTAATGATGCATCAATAACATTTTTTCAGACCGGGTACGACTATGAGTAGATGTTTTTAGTACTTATACCAATACCAAGACCGATACATAATCAGTAACCTAGTTATAATTAAGTAGCGATTAGTGTAAATGAGTGCAGTGTATCTTAACAGTTAAATTATTAAAATCTAGCTGATTTTAAATGAAGTTTAAGCTAGCTATGTTACATTTGTTACCTTGGATCGAGTAGCGTTGCAGCGGAGAAGAGAGGGCTTTATTCCACTTCAGAAAAGTGCTTCTGGAAATGAAGCTGGGACAGCTGGAAATAAAGTATGTTTTACAGTTTTGATCTCTTTTAACAACAGTCTCTGTAGCACAGTGACAGCAGGAACCATGTCCGAGGCTAATCCAAAGAGTTCATGTTTGAGTTTTACGTCTTCTAGGAGTCTTTTGATTGGCTGGTTGAGCTGTAGTTGAATGTCCCCAAAAGCCAGACATACGTTGTGTGATTTTAGAAATTTTGTTCTTTGGAGACAACTCACTGCACATTGGGATAGATCATCATGTACAGACAAAGCCTATGATTTATGCTCAGAATGTATGAAAACACTCTGTCCAAACTTTGTGAAACACAGCCTCCACAGGCAGCTCTGTCTATGGACAATTTCTAGTAAAGTTTAATTAAAAATAACATACTGTGAACCTGAGTACCGAGCAAACACGCTGAGAAACTGTGCTGCAGCTTTGATAACTTATGCTACACTGTGCACTGAAACTAAAACCAGGCATTGATACACATGGGCCAAACAGTATGGTCATTTTACAAAAGAAAAAAACACCATATTAATGTTTATACCTTGTAGCTCTGTTCAGTAAAACAAAGTAATGGACTTGAGTACCACAACTGTCTGCTTTTTTACCTCTGTTTTGCCAAACTGGGGAAGTGGTTGCGATTGTTTCTGTTTAAAAACGGGCTAAAATCTCCTTGTGGGAATTTACCAAGGCAAAATGTTTCACGTGACCAATGATGTTGTGTCTGAGCATTACGACATCAGCAACACTTCACTGTATGAGCTGACCCTCGTTCACTGCTAGCTTGAGTCATTTTTTCATTAGCGTGACAGCGCACGCTAGGCTTACATCACATATCAGATATCAGGTGGTATTGGATGTTGGTATCAGTGAATCAGTGTGGGTAACTGAGCACAAGTTTCAGTATTAATGCATCCCTAGTATATTGTAATATTTAGTTTGGCCACAAAACTGTAAATAATCTTTTGATAAAGAACAGAATGGTGTGTTTTTGCCAAAAGGCTACGTTTTGTTTGGTGTATGAAATCTGAAGCTGTGGTTTGAGGAAGACCTACAGTGTATATCGTACCATGGGTGGCTTCTTGTTCAGGTATGATCTGCCTGCCGTGTAAAATATCACAGATCATGAGTTGCGTTTCTAGAACCATCTCATCTATGCTAGAGACAATAAATGTATTAATGTAGGATATCACCCAACATGTTCACATTTGGGAATGTTAAGCCACTTTTACGCTGCATGGTACCAGCTCGACTGACTGCTCACCTTTTTTGGTTTTCCACTAGGCAAATTTGGTACCTGGTACCAGGTACTTTTTTTGGTACCACCTTCATCGAGGTTCCAAGTGAGCTGAGCCGCTACCAAAAGGTGATGTAAAAATGCTACAGACTACTGATTGGTCAGAGTGGAATCTACAGGGGAAAATGGAGTCAAGTCGAGCTGGTACTATGCAGTGGAAAAGCAGCTTTAATGCCTTGTCTTACATGGTTTGCATCAAATAAGTAAAACAGGCTCAGGCCTAATATATGTTTACCAAGTTTGAAACAATGTCAGTAAATAGGATGGCACATTCTTTCCAACTTGTTCACACCTACCACCGACCCAGTTCTATGCGGTGACATGGAGCTCCTGGTGCTTACCTGAGTTTATTCAGTCTCTTCTCTTTGTATTAACTTGGAGCCTGGCACTCAAATCACTGTAAAGCTACCACCTTTAACTGCCAGCACAAGTGTAAACAGACAGGGTAAGCCTATAACAGCTGGTTCAATCAACAAATTGTTTGATGAGTAATTGGTGGCTAATGTTATCAGTGACTCAAACCTTGAGGAGGTGCTCGGAGCTCCAGGTGACAGGTGTGAATGAGTCAGTGAGATGCCTCTGTCTTGTAGAGGCATTTAATACAGACTTTGTTCCAGGAGAGCAGGGTTTTTAAAACTGCCTATAGCAATAGAAGCCTATGTAACCAGATATCAGTATATGTTGTTTCTACATTTGATCTTAATTTTAAGTTGCACAGTTTGTCAATCTGTGTGTTTTGTGTGCATGTGTGGTCAGGTAATGGCATGTGTGACTGTGGCGAGTGTGTGTGTCACAGTGGTTGGACAGGCGAGTATTGCAACTGCAGCACTAGCACACGGGCGTGTGAATCCGCGGATGGGTCAGTCTGCAGCGGACGTGGAAAGTGTGTGTGTGGGAAGTGTGAGTGTTCCATTCCTGGAGCTTCGGGGGACAAGTGCGAGAAGTGCCCAACCTGTGGAGATATCTGTAGCAGAACCAGGTACAGACACATCACAGTCTTTTGCTCTCTGACATGTATAATATCACAGAAACAAAGTAGGGTTGTAATGATTACTAGATTTAAAAAAGTAATTAATTTAAATCTAAAATTCTCAGTAAATTTGCTTAGTATTTAATTTGTAATGCTAATGATAAACAGGGTGTCTGCAGAGCACAATAAAGCTGTGTTTATCAGTCAAAAAAGGGAGCTATTAGCACACAAACACAAATCGCTGTTGTCTGAACAAAACCTTGTATCTCCAAAAATGATAACTTTACAGGCGAAGGAAAAAACATCCTCTACTTTTAATGTATTATTTACTGCTTTTGCTCCATTCATCAGTAAATTTACATACAATATAAAGGGCAACAGGCATTTTCAAATTATGCCAAAAACTGAAAAACAACAAAAATGGAGATAAGAAGTTTTGTGCCCACGGCAGCAAAATGCTTTTTTGTATGCCACTGAAAGTGAGGAAACCAACACCTCACAAATGCATGTATGTTTGGAATTACACATTTCATGCATATGAAGTAAAATTAAAGGCTTTTTGTTACAAACTGCACATTTATAAAGGAAGTGTGTATGAAGTAAAAAAAAAAATTGTTATTTTGTTATTCAGAGGCTCTGATGATTGATTCACTGGTACATTCAAAGTAAAGACTGAGCCACATGAATATCTGTTAGTAAGTTTGTAATAAGTTTCAAATGCTTCAAATGTCTAGATTTAAGTCAAGCTGCCTTAGGTAGTGTTAAACTCAATGTGGGAAGTGAAAGTATACACTGTTAGCTTGACACTAAAATAACATTAGAAGCGCAAGCGTAAATTAGCAATACCATAGAGGTGGTCCTTAGGCTGTAAGTGTGGGTTTCTATGGCTGCGACAAATTTCTGAAATTACTTGCTCAAAGCAGCATAATGAATTAAAAAGTATTGCTTTGAAATGTTCTCCTTTTTCAGTAAAGTATTTTAAGATCTTTAGTCTACATAGTATATTACTGTAAAGTTAAGCGCATTTAGATAGTAGATTACTCAATTATTAGTAAAAATCAATAGTAAAGGGTCTGCAACAAAGCTTAGATATGGTACGATAGATTTTTATGGATTTGTCTTTGTGTGTGTATGTGTGTGTGTGTATGTGTTTGTGTATATGTTTTCATACATTTTACGTTTTTCAGAAAACCAGAGAAAAACAGGAGTAATTCATAAAATCATCCTAATGAAGAGCGCAACTTGTGTTAAGGTTTTGGTTAGGTTTATGGTTTATGGCTTAGAAAATTCTTATTACACTTAGTAACACAGGTGTAATATACACAGCATTTGATGCTGTGAAAGCAAACCTGTGAGTGTGTATGTGTTTGTATTTGTATGTCTCATGTTCTAGTTGCCTAGTTCATTTCCACATATAAAGCCAGGGCTAAGCATGTCACATGTTTTCAGTATCTCGTTTCTTCCTTTTAAAAGCCCTGTCACCCTGTCTGCCTTTCAGCTCCCTGATGAAGAGATAGAGAGAGCAAGAATGGAAAAAGGACCTAGAAAAGTGTCCAGACGTTTCTCCTTACAGTGAAAATAAAACCAGCCTTTCTCTTGAAAGAAATCCTCTGAAGAGCTGACATGCTTTGTGTGTGTGTGTCCCAAAGGTCTTGTGTGGAGTGCTACCTGAAAACTGATGAATTCTCAGAAGAGTGTGTCCATAAGTGTAACACTATTCATACCACTGTCAGCAACTCCACAGGTCAGTGTAAACTCTCTTTTTTCCCTTCGACATGGTTGTGAGAGAACATGGTTTTTGGAAATGTTTATGGCACTATAATGCATGGGTATTACATACATTACATACACACCTCTAACCTAAACCTAGTCGATCAGCACCTGTAGAAGGTAAGTAGTTGGTTTTGTAAGCATAAGGGCGCATACAGTAGTGTGAAAAAGTTTGATTATGCCCATTCAGATTACACGATTTGTTGATTTTCTAAGTGAAAATCAAACATCCTCTAAAGGGAACAATCAAGAACCTTAAAACTGGCAAATTTTAGTGCAGAATTTCTGTCCATTTGCCGATTTTAACATAATGGGAAAAAATAAAACATTCATTTTTTATATGATTAAATTCAGCAAATAGATTTTAGTAGTAATTAGGGATTAAAATGCAGAAGTGTGTTCTCTGTAAAGATGTGTTAACTTTTCACTTGAAAAATCAACAAAGCATATCACTGGAGTGCCCAAACTTTTGCATTCGAATGTATGTGTTACTAGATGGGTAGGTTTTTGACTGCTGGTCCTCACTTGTACTGGCTAGGTGCTAGGTTTAGGGTAATCATTTCCCTCTTGGATGCAGAAGTAAGGGTCTGCTTTGAAATGTATTGACCCTTGGTGTTAAGACATTGTAAAGCTAAAAACATGAAACGAATAATGCCTACCTTGCTCATTTGGATTTTTGTCTCTTGGCTGATCAGTATTCTAAATGATAGTGGTCCATCAATACCACCATTGTTCTTCTGCTTCCACCAACCAGTAGCTCTGTTCCTCCAGTACCATCTACATTGCTAGAAGTTCCCAGTTGCCTGTATTGATTTGTTCAGCGGATTTATGTTTTTTTGGTAAAATAGGCACAGTCAGACAGGCTTACCTTGGTGCTGGGATAAAACGAGTACTGGTTCTACCTTGACAAATAAGCCCCAGTCATGTAGCACATTAAAGTCAACCTGAAATCTAAATGGAGCTTTTTCCTTGTTAATCTAGTCCTTGGTCACAATTGTGGCATACCATTCAAAACAGAAAATTCTTGTTTCTCTGTAATCTTTGATCAAAATTTCTACCCTCCTCTAAATGCTGCATGATGTTTGGTTGCAGTAACAGATGCCAACGGCCAAGATAAACAATTCGAACCAATAAAATATTAGCATGTTTCCCTCCCCCGTCGTCACCACAGACACACACACAAACAGTCCATCTTTAGCTCAACTGTTAAGTAATTACACTTGTACACTGATTCATTAAACCTGACTTTTTTTTCCTAGTTTTTTGCTTTTGCAGTGAAAGCATAAGAAAGCTGAGAGCAACACAGATGCTTACAGGCTAGCCTGCTAACTGCTAATATACATCAAAATATAGTAGTCCTTAATTTTTTGACAAAATCTGGTTATTTTTAAAAACAGGCAAATTCTGCTGACCACCAGAGTGAGACTTGTGTTTGTTCCGAAACACTCGCTTTACATCCTGAAGAATAAAATCATATCCCACACACATTATTTCCCACCTGAGTAGCCTGTTTCCCTCAGAAATACATCATGTTAAGGAAGTACACTGCATTCTAATTTCTGTTTCATGTTGACTTTAAAGATGAATGGAATCCTGAAGGGGCATTTTTTATACCTTATGGCATGACCCAGTACTCATAAAGGCCTGAAGTTATGGAAAAGGCAATTTTTCCCTTCTATCTCCTTTTTGAATTCTGATGAGACTGTACACAGGTTAGGTGAAGATTGTACAGTCACAGAGATGTTCTAAGGCTGCCAATATCAGAAGGAGTAGATGCCAGTGAAAACTAAATGTTACTGTGAATACGTTAAGCCCCTGGCAATCTATGCATGGACAAGAAACTACATGTTTTTCTGACAAATAGGAATTCCACTGGGCCTGGAGGTGTCAAAGGACCAAGAAAGCTTTGTTTTCGTTTTCTGGATATACTCTTCCAATACATTTGTTTCAGTTGGAGGCAGAGGGAAAATGTGAGTTTGTGGGGGAGTAGCTCTAACACAGAATTTATGACTCAGTCACGTGAATTGTCAAATGGAAGGCTGGCAACACTAACTTGAATACAAACATCTCTAGTTTCTTGGTAGAGTGCTGGTACACTAGGAATATCACTTACTCTTGGACCTTTTCACATTGTGAGGATCACACTAGGATTTCACTTTCCTTTCAGGACACACATGTGCTAAATATTCAGTAAAATGGTAGTCAGTAAAACAGTTCTTTTTTAACTACTGTGAGTTGTAGAGTTTTGGTAGTGTGAGTCACAGGTCCTGTGCCATGAGGAGACTTCATAGAGGCAGGATAGTCAGAGGGGTGACTGAAGCAGAAGGGGAACTCCAAAGATGTTGATTTTCAGTGGTGAAATTCTGTATAGAACCAGAACTATGAATCCAGAGTTCTGTAATCAGAAAATGCTCAGGGTTCCATGCTCAGTAGGTTATAGCAAGCCTTTACAACACACTTAGGCTTAGAATGAGCGTCTGCATTGCAAGGTACAAGTGACCAAATCTGATTTACGTGGTCACACTGTATTTGTATGTTCCCTCATATCGACTGGTCAAACTGAGTGTCCAGAGATCTGATTTGAATCAGATTTAAAACAGCTTACAAGTGTGGCTTCAATCTCATTGGAAAAAGACAGGTTTTATGTAAATGTCTGATTGTCAGTCTGCCGAAAATCTTTCTGGTTATGGTAAGAAATCGGATTTGAGCTGCTGCCTGAAAACTTTGGGATAAAACGAGTCTATATGGATTCTGTGAATCACCTGGAATCAGGAATAGTTTGGTTAACAGTCCAGTAAAACCATGTGCTGGTTGAAATGGATGAAGGACATACAGAGCATTTGAATATGAACAAGAAATCATATTCCCTACTGAAACTGAATTGCGTCCATGTGGAATGCTACTAGAATTTAGAATAGAGATTAGTTGGTTTGCACTTTCACTATCTTTGCAAAGTTTTCATAAATCTGTGTAGTTGTTTCCCTCATTCACACACACACACACACACACACACACACACACAC
>JAILXH010111184.1:25293-37272 GCA_023558415.1 Piaractus mesopotamicus
GACACTCAACAAAGACATACATGCCACTTAGCCTGTCCTCCAGACAAGGCTATTGTTGAGCTTCATTGAGAGAACAGGACCCTCACATCTCTTGGCAGAGACACAGCCATTATAGTTCTCAGTCAGTGAGGGCAATGAGGTGCATTTGAGACTACGTCTTTAGCCTCCAGCTAAGAGATTCAATAGAAAGACACAAAGCAGCATCAGCTTTTGATGAGGACATGACTGAAAGTCTAAAAAGACGAGAGCTGTATCTTCTTACCACGAAAAAAGAAAAAAGTGATTGTTCCATTTTGCACAATGTAATATCACACATATATGGTGTGTAAGCATGGGAAGGTAACAGTGTTCGGTTTCATTTATTGCTTGATAGAGTCTGGAGGCTGTCATGGATCCTTAATCAGGTCAAAGTAGCATCACGAATGACATAAAGAATATTTTTTCCTCACATCCAGGCATCCCTGTTCAACTCACCACTGCTGGAATTGAGATGAGGCATTAGTTGGTTTAAAGCACTTTTTCTTGCAGAATGCTTCCAGTTCTGGGCTGTCTTGCATGGACAGCATGTTTACCCATAAGATCTACCCACAGATTTTCAATGACATTCAAGTTAGGGGACTGTGAGGGTTGCAAAGCTTCAGCTCACATTTTTGGAGTAGCTCATGATGGTTTTTTGGGTATGTTTTGAATCGTTGTCCTGCTATAGAAGGAAGACTCCTAATTTCAGTTACCTGAGTGATGTTACTATCCCATGCAGTGCTTTCTTCCTATGCCCATGGCTGCCAGACAAGCCCAAAGCATAAAAGATTCATCCCTACGCTTAACACTGTGCAATGTGTTCTATTCATCAAATGCTGCTCGTTTTTGTCTCCCAACATACCTTTGGTGATCGTAGCCAAGGTGTTCCATTTTGATCACATCAGTTTGCCAAAATGCCTCTGGTTTATCTAGATGTTGTTTTGCATACTTTACATGTTGACTTTTGTGATGAGGTTGTAGGTAAAGTTTCCTTCCGATCACTCTACCATGCAGATCATCTTAGTACAAGCAACGCTACACAGTAGAATGGTGCTCCACTACTCCTCTGTCAGCTAAACTTTTCTGCGGGCCCTTTGCTGTCAAATGAGGGTATTGCTTTGCATTTTTGTCCAGCATACAAACAGTTCTATCTAAAAGTGGTCCAGATCTTGGCTTGACTTCTACAATTCCATCTAACTGCCATTTCTTAATGACATTTCAGTGGAAATTGCAGGCTAGAAGATCTTTTTATATCCTTCACTTTCTTTGTAGGCATCACCTGTGCATTTGCAGAAAAATGGGGAGCGCTATGAGAATACACAGGTTTTAAAACATTATAAAGATCACACTAGGGCTTCACTAGGGCATACTTGGACCAAGGACATCCAGGACATAAAATGGTTTTGTAACCACTGAAGTTCTTTAATAATTGTGACTTGGAGGGGCAGTAAGGTGGTAGTTTTATAATGAATAACTGTGAGTTGTAAGGACTTAGTAGAGTGCGTCACAGATCCTGTGCCAAGAGAGATTCCGTCGAGGCAAGATAATCAGAGGGGTGACGAAAGCAGAAGGGGAACTGAAAGGGGGTTGATTTTCAGTTGTGAAATTCCCAATGGTTCCATAACCTGAGTACTGGAATGAGAAAATGCTCAGGGTTGTATGCGTAGTAGGTTATAGCAAGTCTTAACAATGCATTTATCTAACAAAACACATCCACTTGCACTTTCTGTTGCTGCATTCCGTCACGCTGGACCTCCCTGCTCTCTGCTGGTGGACGTTTCTATATCGATATGGAAATGAAGGAACCATACAGAACATACCTGGGAATGATAAGCTGTTAGTTGTTGCACAGAAGCTTACAGTGAGACTACAATACTTATGCTATGCGACTAAAACACTTAGTAGGCTGAAAGACTTATTATTTTATAAGTGCTGAGTGCATCAGTCATCCATACAAGTTAGAAAGTTAGCTCACTCTGTCTCACTAGAGAGCTAGCTACCTTAGCAAGTAACCTACATGCTCTATATGAGTTAAATTTTCTGTTCCTTCCCAATCCAACCATGTACACTACATGCAAACTAATGTCTACCAGTCTACCATTGCCTGATTGGTTACGTGCAATGCAACGACCACACTATTTTGCATCAAGTTGAAAACTGCTGAACCACACAATGAAGCAGAGCACTCTGTTGAAATTAATGGGATGCTGCGAGGGGAAGTTGCACGTGGACTGAATGTCCACCCTGCAAGGTACAAGTGACCAAAAACGATTTGTATGGTCAGGCCTTTGCTCCAACATCAACATTGGTTATAATAATAACCTTGCAGACATGCATAGCTGTTTATGGCAGGGCAGGCAAAAGTATAAGTTTCTTTTTGACATACAGAAGCATTGTGCTCCGAATAGCAATCAATCAATCAATCAATCAATAAATAAATAAATAAATAAATCTGATCTGACTGGTCAAACTGAGTATTTAGAGATTTGATTCAAATTAGAATTAAAACAAACTTTTGTATATGCCACAATTGCTATTTTATTTTTTTCTATCTTTCAAGTCAATCAAACATGAAGTAAATGTGCATTTACATTTGCAGAAAATGTTATTTAAAAAATAGTGTGCTGCAGAGGTTGTATTTTCTTCTTTTCACTTTAAAAAACAAAATATGTAATTTGGCCAGGGTGCCAAATTAAACCCACAGATTAAAGCTGTGTTTTCTCTTGTCAGATTTTGAAGAGAGTCGTGCCGTTTTGTGCACTCTCCAGAGCGAGAATGAATGTCTGATCTCCTTTGCTTTGGCGACCAGTGATAAGGGCAACACTGTCTACAAGCCCTGGCTTGGTAAGAGAACCCTCACCCCCATTTACAAACCCCACCATGCAATGGTGTAGTCAAACCTGAAGTAGTGGGTATACTCTGACTAGCGAGGACACGTAGCTATCTACATACATAACCTACCTATAATTTATTAGTGATATATGTTGTAAATTCATTTTAAATAAATCAAGTATTTTTGCCTTAATTTCGTATGGAGCTAGAAAGTGTTTTTCTACAGGTCTTTACAGATCTTTGTATAACAATACACAAATTTAGATTCTGAGATTAAGATTTGATTCAAGTTTTGATTCAAGTTTTGATGCTTTATGTGTTAAGCCCTTACATGGCCATGGCCCTCCGATGGGCCCAAAGTTGTTTCCCTCAACTTTTTCAATGCCTTCTAACAAAATATGCTGGAAAGTTACGCCAACTAAATTACTCTGATACGATGCACTCAAATCTCTAGTTTTGATAACTGGTAATTGACAGTAGATTCCATGAAGATAGCAAATGAGCAGCCCTCAGAAGAGATCAAGAACTGTGTTGGTGATACAGTTTAAATGTTGATACACTGTTTCAAAGGTGCATATTCTGTATTGAAATTGTTACACCATTAGAGCTTGGATTATAGCAAACAGCTATGTAGCAAAAAGCCAGGCAATGGCAAAACACTTTTATTTTGCAATGCAGAAGCATTCCTCACAGTTATTCCTTATTTGTAATACCCATGCATACCCATAACTCTCATTTTTAGAACACCTTAAGGTTTTGTATTTAGCTTCACAAAGCGTGACGGACAATTATATATCAATGGCTAGTCAGGATTGGGTTTGTGAGTGCTGCGCCAGCCTATGCAGAGTAGAGTACATATCAGCAGTGAAAACACTCAAATGCTCTGTACTCAAAACTGGACTTTTTTGATATATGGGTGTTTGTGTACGTGTGCCTGATTGTCCTCCAGACTGTCCCGAGCCCCCAAACATCACGATGATCGCTCTGGGTGTCTGTTTGTCTGTACTCACAATTGGCATCACACTACTGGTGGTCTGGAAGCTTCTCGTGTCCGTCCATGACCGAAAAGAGGTTGCCAAGTTTGAAGCAGAGAGAGCTAAAGCAAAATGGCAATCAGTAAGTTATTCATCGTTTTTGTCCCAGAGAGTTTTGGGCTGTTGATACTGAGTAACATACCTCTGAAGTTGTGTTATCATTCTGTATGTTTGTTCTGTGTCTTCACTGGATGTTTCTATGGGAAAAATTAATTGTATTTTGGAAAATGGCAGCTATTGCACCCTGTGGTACACTACAATGTTCCAATGCCAAAACGTTTTGCAGCAGGTGTATTTTTCCTCTGAAAATCCCAGATCCGTAACTATCCTTATGGTCATCAAGTCATTAAAGAGCCAAAATATGAATATTGTACATGCAAGCTAACACTGATGCACACTGAATGGACATTATAAGATTGGCAACCTCTGCAAAATTCCCCATGCAAACCAGCAAGCTTTGTCAAATGTGGTGGTTAAGTATCTTTGGTAGTTGTAGCCTACAGTTTGAGTAGCTGGTGTTGTTATATAATAATGTAAAAAGTTTAGTTTAGTTATAGAAGTTTAAAAGCAATTTACTTGCAACTTCATTTCAATGCGCAGCAGTGTTAGCTTGCTTGTAGCATGTATGTAGCATTATTCGTATTTTGATTGCTAAACAACCCCATTCCAAAGACATTTGAGGAAAATTGTACACAGGACGAAATGTGTCGTTTTTGGAACATTTCAGTTTACTACAGGATGAACATGATTATCAAAAATGATATTAACTTTTCTCAGAGGGAACCTGCTAAAACCCAGAGTGTCTAGTATAGACAAGACACTGACTACAGAATGATTACACGACTTCAGAGATGTATAGGTTCCTTTGTAACTGGCAATATATGTTTGTTTATTACACATTATTGTGTTCATTATTTCTAAGCTGTTTATTTTGTACCATATGTCTCTTTACAGGGCACAAACCCTCTATTCAGAAGTTCAACATCAACATTTAAGAATGTGGCATATAAAAATACAGGTCGACAGAAAGTTGATATATGTTGAAGAAGCGTTTGTCAAATTGATTTGATGTACAGAATGTAGACCGCTGTTCATGGAATGTGTGTGTGTGTGTGTGTGTGTGTGTGTGTACGTGAGAGACTTGACCTTTTCAGTGGTAGTTATTTTCAGTAATGTTTACATGTCATAAAATGCATTGGGAAATCTTTTATATTACACATTTGCTGCTAAACAGTTTTGAATATTCAAATACAGTCAGATACAGAATTATTGGCAACCTTCAGGACTGAAAAAGACAGTAGTCTCTCATTAGTGTACATGATATTATTGAGAAATCTTGTAATTTATTAATTTAAGAACAGAATTCCGCAGATTCGGTATAAAATTACAAACTTTTCCTGTTATAACTGTTTTAAAAAGTTTATATTGCTGTATGAGTCTACTAGGGCAATATTGTCCATACAAGGCCTTTTATGATCTTTTCAATTTTTATGTTTGTACAGTGGATTGTTGTCTTTGAGCACAGGTCTTGGAAAGGCACAAGTAGAGAGGGTAAACTTTTTTAAAAATGTTTTTAGGAAATTAAGTCTGTGTTAATGCATTCTTGTAGATTATCAAACATACAGCCAAATCTTAGCTTCCTGGTACTACTTGGAGTTCATTTCCTCATCTACCACATTTTTCTTTTTTATATACTATTGAAACAGGAAGTAAAGTAAGGCCCTAATACAGCTCCTTACAACTGAGATGAACTGCTTTGGTTTTAGGTGTGCCAATCCTTTTGACACTTATTACAGCATTTACAGCTCATTATATTGTTGTATTTTAATCAGGGATGCTGAAAATTCTGCATATGACTGTGACTAAATATATGCTACTGCAATTACTGAAAGTCTGAGCAACACTGGACATAATAGTTGTTTCATAGCGTAGTTCCATTAGTTTTTATATTGTGTGATGTGTATTTTTCGTGGGTTTGTGAAACTAGACTCACTGAGGCTGAGCCTTGAGCTGTGATTTAATAACTTAACTTTTTAACATTGAATAAAGTTTTTGCTGGGTCAAGCGTATGTCTCCAGTTCACTTTTTCTATAAAGGGACTCTCCAGACACAATTAAAAATGTAACCATCACTATATTTGTTTCAACCATGCCTGCTCGCCTCCTACAGCGGTGCCACAGTCATCCCTGGAGTGAGATTTTGCAGCTTAAAGACTAGGAAAACCCTCTTTTGATGATGTATTTTGAAGGTGGGAGGGGCTTTTGAGAAACTACAAGGGCTTTGAGGGCAGTTTGTTTCAAATGTTTTTATTTATTTATTTATTTTTATCCTGCTAGTTGGCTAATGAAAAAGGAAGCCAGAGCCAATAGTGCTAGAACTGCTAGAATATCTCCTCTTCATTTGTTTTAACCTGTCCCTAAGTGCATTAACATGGGGTGCGTAATGCATGCTGGTTATTGTAGTGAGACACTAAGGGACAAAAATATAAAAAAAATGATGTGAGAGCGTTACTGTCAAACCGACGAGGCTGAAGGACGCTATGTTTGATATTACATAACATGACTAGTTTTAGGGCCGAATTCCGCTTTAAAAAGCTTCACTCTAGCTTAAATTAAGCGTAGTCCTGAAGCAAAAGTCCGAGCAATACCAACATTCCTGTAGTGCAGCTATGAAAGGCATGGAAGGAGTTTCTCCAGCGTTATTTTCGGGCCAGTGGCACATGATGCGAGTGGAACCCGCCCAGAACCGCTCTGTCGGAGGGAGCAGAAATATTTTTGCTGCTCCGGAGAGCTGCGTGACGTAGAAGAGCCAGAACTTGCGGAAAATTGCGAGAAAGGAAAAAACGAGAGAAGCCAGGCTGCAGTCGTCCGGAATGCGCTCTCTCTTCAGACGGCTGTGGAAATGCGAGGACCCCGTTTAAGTGTTCGCCAACTGTCCGAGGGAGCGATTTTTGCCCTCTGTACAGCGCTGCTTATCAACAGCTACGGCCATGCTGCCACAGAATATGAAGTTTTGGACAGAAGTCGTCTTGCCGAGCTGTACAGTAAGTTCGTTCTGCACAAAAAAGCACGACATACCTGACGACTGTTTTACTTTCTTTATGTGTTTTGTAGTCGTCGTTGAGCAACGTAACGTATAGCCTAGCACACTAACCGTCAGTCAGTCAGACTCTTTAGCGAATCTGTTGTGGACTGAAGTGCACATTAGCATGTCCAGCGCATAGTCTACAGTCAGTTTGTTAAAGTGACTCATTCCTCTCCAAGATAAGTTTTCTCCTGTCTTACTAGGCTGTGTGTAGTGGTAAACAAACACCACGCACCTCCCTTATCTCTGACTGAAACTTAACAACGTCGATAAAACTATGGACTGAGGGCGAGACACAGAGTTTTTACAGAGCGATGTTGAAATACACAGCGAGAAAACCCTCGTCTATACACTGATAGGCCACAGCAGATCACATGATAGCCACATGCCAGATATGATCTTCTCAAAATGTGCATACGGTGCATTTCAGAGTCGTTTAGTGTAAAAAGCTTGTTTAAAAAGCTGTTATTGATGTCATTTGTCAGTGACTGCTGCTAATGTCATGAATGGAAACTGTTTGTAGTCTATGCTGATATATATTTGGGATATTTACCTTTTAAACTGCTAAACTCTCAAAAAAGATGATTCTCCAAGAGTTAGTAAAGGGAACGGTTCTGTTTAGAACCATGAGCTCTAAATACACACCTAATTTAGTTATTTAAGTGTTCTTTATTAAAGACATTGGTTCTGTATAGAACAATGAACACTCACAGAACCTTTTGCATGATTAAAGGGTTCTTCAGATTGATGGAGAATGTGCTGCAGATGGTTCTACATAGCACCAAAAAGGGTTCTTCCAATGTCACAAACTTCCCATCATAACAATAACGATTTCATGCTTAAATGGTTCTTGGCATAGTGAAATTGTTCTTCCGACTGACGCAGAATGTGTTGTATATGGTTCAATACAGAACCAAAAAGGGTTGAGATCAAGCTTGACAACGTAACAATAGAAGAACCCTTTGTGGTGCCAGATAGAACCATATACAGCACATTTTCCATCAATCTGAAGAACGATTTCACCATTCAGAGAACCATTTAAGCATGAAAAGGTTTGAAATAGAACTCATGGCTCTAAATAGAATCATTCCCTTTTCTAAAGAACCCTGGAAGAACCATCTTTTTTAAAAGTGTAGGCCTTGAAAGCCAGAAAACAGCTCATCAGAGAACCCCTTTATAAGTGTCTCATCAAATTAAGTCCATGAGGCTGGACCGTGGTCTCTGCCCTCTGGACTGAAAGGCTCGGTGGGTATCTGGAGTTCGGCCAGTAACTCGGCTGCTTTGGCTTTTTATGTGGTCTGCCCTCTCAAAGGGAGACCCAAAAAGGGCCAGCTGAGGCAAACTGAAAGATTCAGGGTAATATGTGGATGGAGACAGATTCCCTCCCACACCCCACACAGACACGGCTTGTGTCACAGGTCCTGACATGTTCCACTGAGCTTATGCGGTTTCAGTAATGTGCATGATTTCACTTCACATGAGTCAGCTGTTTACCAACTCATCCAGAACCTCAAAACACAGCTTGGCCTGAGGCTTTCCTGAGAGCACTTTTTAGATGAACATGAAGCCAGTTTATGTAGTTAAGGCACTGATTGCCCCCTGTTGATTTCCTAGAATGCTAAGAATGTTACTTAGTGCAGAGAGAGATAGAGAGGCAGGCCTGAGGATGTCTCCTTATCTAGAGATCTTGTTAATGCCACAGACTTCCACTGAAAGACAGCTCCACTGAAAAACTCTTGTTTGGCAGCACTGCAAGGAGTGATACCTTAGTAAGTGAAAGTATCCTAAATGTAGGCCATATATCTAATGCTTCTTATTATATCAATCAATCAATGAATGAATCAGTCAACCTTTATTTAAACTCTGAGTACAATCGGGGAGACCTTCATTTACAATGTAGCCGAACCAATACAGAAAACAGGGATTGAGAAATTGGAATGTACAAACATATCAGATCGAAAAAAAAGTCATAATAATCATAATATTAAATTTGATAGTAAAAAAAAAAAATCAAGAAACCATTAAAATTGCAACAGTATAACATCTTAATACACATCGAATAGGATAAAATAAAAAAAACTATAGATATAAAACAATGTGGCAATAATACAATAAATAAAAAGAATAATAAGAGTGAAACAATAGCTAAAACTTACCAAAATTATATTGAAAAGTTGAATAAAGTCAAGTTGCAGGCTGTTTTGCTTGATTGTTAGACTGTTGTAAAAGTATTATAAGATCACTTAACCTTTTTCTAGACATGGGTGGGGAACTCCAGTCCTGGAGGGCCGGATTCCTGCTCACTTTGGTGATTTTCTTGCTTAAGCACACCTGATTCAACTCATGAGTTATTTACCAGGTTTACGTGGTGTGCTAGAGCAGGGAAATCACCAAACTCTGCTGGACTTTGGCCCAGGAACGCTTCCCTATTCAATCTCTGTCTGCCACATCAGGAACATATGATTAATTATGACAAGAAAAGAACAGAAAACCTATTGACTCAACCTATTTCAGCAGCTGCCAGGTGGCTTCTGTTATGAGTCAGCAGCTTTTCTGTTCTTTAACTAAGTACATAGAAATGCTTCAGATGTACTGCCTGTGGTAATTGCTAAGTAATATGATGTAAATGATAAAAAGTAATTTTATCAAGTTATAGGAGATTGAAATATTACTGCACTGGCAGATTACTTGGCTTGATTCAAGAAATAATGCTTGGATAAAGTTAAAAATCAGTTTATGTAAATAAATGTATTATAATTTTGTGTATAATATTCTTACAACAACATCATAATAAGAAGTAATATTAAGGCTTGGGGGTGGGCGATATAGCAACAATGTACGTCAAGACATTTTCATGATACACAGTTTGCATTGCAATATTCTTTCTGATTTGTTTTAGTAAATAAACTGGAACAGAAGAAAAGAAGTAGTGAATTGTATTAAATTCCACATACTGTAGTATTTTATATTTCATATAGGATATTTTATATTATTAATATTTTAGCATGTTTTATTTTGTCCTGACTCAGTAATGCTACTTCTCTCAGTTTAAACAAATAACATGTATAGTGCAACTTTAAGTACTAATAATATCCACAATATGTGCCGGAAACCATATTGTGATGTATTTTAAGACAATAACGATAAATATCATCATATTGCCCACCCCTAATAAGGATGCACCAACATGGGCATTTTGAGCAGATGTTGATATCTGATATTTTTCATGTACAAGTCTGATGCTGATGCATAATCGTTTTTAAAATGTGGAAATTGGGATTAAAACCACCTGGATTAGCACTACATAGAAATGTAATATTTAGTTATGCAAGGTTATAAATTCAGGAAAATTAATAAAATGCAGTCAATTTAGCACAGTAACTCAGCGTCACCTAAACATTCCGCTTTTCTGGAGTACAATAAAAACACAAATGTCAGTTTGAATTATTCTTAAATCCAAAACGCTGTCCGATGCCGATTTCAAAAAAGGAAATATCTGCCGATACGGATATGATTCTGATATCATTGTGCATCCCTAAATATTAAATATATTTCCTATATTTAAGATGCTTTTACTTTCTAGGACATACTTTTTTTTACGGAGCTTTGCATATAGAACTCCGCTTTGAAGCAGTGCCACTGTGTGTATTAGCCACTGTTCCATGTATTCAGTTACTCTTTCATGTCATCGTCCACAAAGACCTTCACCCCAGGTCGGCTTCCAGAGCTCTGAAATATTAGGCTCCTTTTTGGTAAAGTGAAATGTGAACCAGCTGCGTTATCTTTCTATCTGTGCGGTGTATTATCAGGCCTGTCTGATACCTCACTGCTCTTCAATGGCTCCCATTCTCCAATAACGCTTGCTCTCATCATCTAACATGGGCCTGCATCTAAATGACCATAGAATACTGTTTAAGAAGACCTTTTCCCACTGCTGGAGCAGAGCAAGCTAGTTCACTCTCAGGCCTATTGGCTTCACAGAGAGACAGAGCGTTTTTGATTTTTCAAACGGGTGCTTCTGCTTTTTGTCTGACCTGGTCAGCACATCCTGCCTCAAGTCTTCAGGAAGTCATTTTTTAAATTATTCTTTACGTCAGCACTTTCTTGCAAATGCAATACTACATGGTCTAAGGTGAAAACACTTATTTGTGGTATGTAATGTGTGTTTTCGGATAGAGCTGAGGTGTCCACTTCCGGGCCTAGAGAGCTGCAGTCCAGCACAGTTTAGAAATATTTCTGCTCGAACACACCTACTAAAACTGATAATTAAACTGGCGAGTCGAATCAGGTGTCTTTGAACAGGGAAATGGCCAAGGTCTGCTGAACTAAGGTCCTTGAGGACCAGAGCTGGACAGACCTGAAAATTTCCTATGTTTAAAAAGCATTACTTCACACTGAAGTAATTTCAGCACATGAATTATATTGATATACTTTTTATTATCTCATATTTATTTGTAACACCCAAAAATGCAAAATGAAATGTAGCAAGAGAATGATGCACGCAATATACGGTCTTATGCGAAAGTTTGGGCACCCTTGGTCAAATTATGTTTTGTTGATTTTTGAAATAAGTGAAACAAGTACACAACTTCTGCAGAGAACAAACTTCGGCACATTTTAAAGCACAATTACTGTTTATTTGCTGAATTTTCAATTTTGGGAAAAAAGATAAAATATGAATTGTGCCCTGGGAAAAAGTAATGGCACATTTAATATTTCACGTTATTTATTCCAATGTGTTACGCTTAGAAATAAAAAGTTAATAGAGATTGTGCACTAAAATTTGCACATAAATGCCATAATAGAGTTTGTTTCCTGTAGAGGATGTGTTAACAACAAAATAGATAATTTGTCCGGGGGTGTTCAAACATTTGCACATTTGTATCAAGGGTGCATATTATTAACATTAAAAGTGCAACTTTGGACTATTGTCCAATACCAATCCGATTTACATATATGTACACTATATGTGCGTGTGTGTGTGTGTATATATATATATATATATATGTAT
>JAILXH010111271.1:832-11570 GCA_023558415.1 Piaractus mesopotamicus
GTGGTCTCCTGCACCGTTTTTGCACGACTGAGAAATGGACACACTTGGACACTCAGCAGAAAGTACACAGAAATACACAAAACTGCACACGTGGGAGAGGCTGTGAAACACCAACCACACTTGGAGGTAAAGCTGTTTGAGGACAGAGGCAGTGCGCACTGTGGTCAAGTTTGTTCTGACTTTAAAAAGTATTTAAATTAGTATGTAAATTGAACTTCCAACAGTATGTTAACAGAATAAAAACCTGTCTTATATTCTGTTAACTTATTATTTTCATTGAACTTCAGTTCAACTTCAGTGAAGTTCAGTGCACTAAACTTTTTTTTATACTGTAGTTTAGTTTAAAAATGCATAATGTTCAGTGTTACAACGAAGAATTTGCTTTAAACAGTGTATAAACAGGGTAACAATGCTGAATGTTGCCCTGTATTATTTGATACTGCACATTCTGATTCTGTATTGTTTGGTATTAGTAGAGTTACACTTCACTTAGTTAGAGTGGAAATGCTAATGAAAACAGAAAGCAGAGATTAGGAAATTTCATTTGACCTAATTAAATTGGAAACAGAACAAAAATACATTACTTCATGTTTTATACATTTTTTGGGGTAAAAATATGCTCATTCTTTAATTGGTGCCTGCAACACATTCCAAACATTTCAGAGAGTAGCATGTTTACTATTGTGTTACATAGCCCACACCCAAAACTGAGCTTGGGACAGAGGGGTGAACTACAGGAGTTCTGGCTGGCTTTGCTGAGACTGAGGAAGCTTGACCCCCTGTCACTCACCAAGAAAGAGTCATAGAGAAGTAGAAAGAAATGGGGTGGTGGTGGGATGTGAAGTTTTGGATATTGAGGTCCATAGCGAGGTGAACGAGGTGCAGTACACAACTAGGAGCTGCCATGAGGTGTAGCTTAGTCGGTGCAATATTTTTGTGTCATGGGAAACTGAAGGGAGAAGGGAGGATATATAGGGTAAAGGATGAAGAGAGGGAGGAGTTTCAGGTATGGTCTTTCTCCCAAGTTATTCAAGTTATTCATAACTTTATTTAATAATCGTTTGGGGAGGGACGTTTTTGCCATTCATGCACGTCTTCAGTTGCGCAGCTGTACAGGACGGTTTTAGTGGGAGACAGGCAGCCCAGTCTTGCACCCACACTCTGATTATGCAGCCATGCTGCTGTAATGTGCAGAATGTGGCTTGTCACTGTCATGCTGAAATAAGCATGGACATCCCTGAAAATGATGGTGTCTAAAAGGCAGCATATGCTTCCCCAAAATGTGTAAATATCTTTCAGCGTTAATGGCTCTTTCACAGATGTGCAGTTTACCCACTAATATGCCCCCATACCCCGACAGATCATGGCTTTTGAACTTCACACATGTAACAATCTGGATGGGTTTTTCTTCTTTGGCCTGAAGAACACAATGTCCATTATTTCCATAAACAATCTGAAACACATTTCAGGCAGCCATTTCAGTATGAAGATATATTTAAGTTAGTAAAATATAAAATATCTTGACTTTACAGTTTTCATTCAAATACAAGTCAAAGTGAATTTACACATTACTGCTTAATTTTTATTTGCATATCACATACAATCCCAAATTAAAATGTTGCTATGCCCCACTACATTTACATGAGAAAAAGTCAACCTGTAAGCCATAAAGTTTGTCATTTCAAACCTCAAAACAAACATTATAACTGTACGAATTCAGAGGGCGCAATATCATCATATGTCTGTTCAAATGAGCTAAAATCCATCCTCATTTAATCCAGGAAATAAAGTCAGGTTTTAAGTCATAAACCCAAAAAAAAAAAACCCTTTTGTTTCTGTTTTCTGTTCCTTTTCCTACATGTATCTGAAACATGATCAATACCTGATATTCTAAGCACTGAAAAATTATTAGAATGTTTAAAATGTCTGGACATAGGGTAACTCCTCATTACATTTCCTGATGGAATATCATTGTGGATGTTCCAATCTATAAATAACATTGGTAGTTTTACAATTAATGAAATGTTTAATTGTATGTTCTTTATCAGACACAGTATAATGAAAGATCTTCCTTTGAACTATATTTTCACAATGATTACACTAATCACATTTAAAATATCCATTGATCTTGCATCTTAACCAATCGTTTTTCTGTGTAGTTGGTAGAAAACTGTGCACCAACTTATTCTGAAGTGTAGAACATCTTTTAAAACTAAATAGGGGAGGAAATGGTAAAATCTGATTAAAAAATACAATGCTCTGAATGATACTCCAGTTCTTCTTAATGATTAACATCATTAATGATTAACATCACTGTACCACTAGTAACAAAGTACACCATTTAGAAGTAGACACTGGTGATTTTCTATGTAATAATGAAAGTCAATTCTTTCACCCTTGTTTTTGCTGTACAAAGAATCCAATTTTTATAACCTCTTTGTACAAAACTTCAGTGTTTTACCTCATATTCCTGTTCATTATCACAAATTCACCAGGGTGTTTAAAACTGTCCAAAGGGTATACGTTCAATCATGTCAGTGAAAAAGCATGTAGAATAGTATTTCTATTCTAACAATATGTATGAAGCCATTCTCATGTTTGCTCATCTCTAAATCCAAAAATCAACGTTCTTTTTACTATATTCAAATGATAAACTAATATTTAAACTGGTACTGTTAAGACACTGTTAAAATAGTCATGAAATCTCTATAGGTCCTCCTCTGACCCTGCAAAAAACAGAATAATTCCCTCACTGTAACAACCCCACCAAATAACCTCATTGAAAAAGAGAGATTCATAACAGGACTTAGGATATTGTTCTCTTCCCATTTACCCAAAAACAAACCTGCTATGATATATCATATAAGAAAGGCTATAACATGACCCCATGGCACAACCTTTAACTACTTTTACAAAAGTTTATCCTGAAACACAATGATATTATTTTTCCATTACACATACATATTTACTTAACTGGGACGCTGCGCAAAATGTAAATAAAAACAGAATGCAATGATGTGCGTATCATTTAACTCCTATATTCAATTGAAAATGAAAAAAACAACATATCAAATGTTGAAACTGAGAAATATTGTTTTTGGAAAAATATTTGACCATTTTCAATGTTTCAAAAAGCTGGGACAGGGCAACTGGTAAAGTTGTATAATGCTAAAAAAAAAAACCTGGCAGTTAACTGGCAACAGGGCAATAACACAGCTGGGTATAAAAAGAGAGTTTTATAAAATAATCAATGTATTTAGAAATAGGTTCAGTACAATCTCCATTTTCACTAATCAAAGGGCTGGAGGATCTGGAGGATTTTGCAAATTCTTATGGATTTTTGGAAGCATATAAAAAGACATCATAGCTGCAATGTTGTTAAAAAGGAATTTGAACTCACTGTTATCCATCCCTTCTCCAAAGCATGTGTCAAACCCTTATAATAGAACTTCAGCAGGTTATCAATTGGGTTAAAGGTAAGGGCTCTGTGCGGGCTAGTCAAGTTCTCCTTGACAAGTTCACCAAGCTGACCCAGTCATGACTTTATGGAGCTGCTTTGTGCACTGGGGTTCAGTCATGCTGGAACAGAAAAGGTTCTTCCCCAAACTGTTCCCACCAAGTTGGAAGCGAACAATTGTCCAAAATGTCTTGGTTCTGCTGAAGCATTAAGATTCCCCTTCACTGGAACTAAGGGTTCTAGACCAATCCCTGAAAAACAGCCCCATATCATCATCCCTCCTCCACCAAACTTTACAGCTGGCACAGTGCAGTCAGGCAGGTAACGTGCTCCTGGCATTCGCCAAACCCAGACTCATCCATCAGACCAAGAGATAAAGCAGCTGATTTGTCACTCCACAGAACACGTTTCCACTGCTCCAGAGTCCAGTGGTGGTGCTTTACACCACTCCATCTGACGCTTGGCATTGTGCATTTTGATCTTAGGCTTGTGATGTTGCTTCCAGAGGCAATTTGGTACTCTTTAGTGATTCAACAGAAGATAGACACTGGGCACTTCAGCACTCGGCAGCCTTATTGTGAGTTTGTGTGGTCTACTGCTTCGTGGCTGAGCTGTTGTTGCTCCTAGACACTTCCATTTTGCAATAATAGCACTTATGGTTGACAGGTGCAGATCTAGCAGGACAGAAATCTCACAAACTGATTTGTGGCAGAGGCGACATCCTATGACAGTGCTGAGTCACTGAGTTCATCAGTACAACCCTCTACTGCCAGTGTTTGTCTATTGAGACTGCAAGGCAATGTGCTTAATTTTACACCTGCTAGCAATGAGTCTGGCTGAAACACCTGAACTCAGTAATTAGGAGGGGTGTCCCAATACCTTTGTACATATAGTGTACATACTAATTTTACCCCAAATACCTGTTGCATCACCTTGATCTGCTTGCTTAATGACATTTTTTTCATTCCATTCTTTGTAAGAGAGGTCAAAATACTAGATTTTCAATCCAGACCATTCTGCTTTTTCCCACCTCAAAATTTACTGAGAAAATATATTTAAGGCAGCATTTTGTATCATTGGGCAAAAAATAGATTAAGGTTTAAATATGCTAATCGAAGTTATATACAAGTTTTGTTGAGATTCTGATTTTGTTCCATTATATAAGTACATTATATAGTTTTTAAATAAATGTACATGTAAAACAGATCAATCTTTGTATCAGATTCATTAGCTGCTGATGTACAAGCAAAAGATAAGACCTTAGACAAGACAGCCTGATAAGCTTCTGAAACACTGTCATCTGAAAATTAATTACTGTTTCGGTTTGGACCTTTTCCGTTTAAAAGGATGGTCTAGGCTTCTTCCTCCCTCCGCAAATCTCTTCCCCTGACCAATATGAATTATCTTAAAGAGCAATAGTTCAAACTGAATTTTAACACAGACTACTGGAGAAAAGGACTGATCCCTAGAGGCCTCTGAATGAAAAAGTTTCTAGCACACAGAACAAGATAAAATTACCTTTGGACAGAAATGAGAGGCAATACTCAACAAATGTTTCTTTGATTTGATGTTACTTCTCATAGAGGAATTGAAAAAGGATTTGCTGCAAGTTCCAATGCAAGTTGAGAGTTGAGAAAACGCTGAAGTGTACTGCTGCTTATGAGGATAAGGCAAAGATAAAAGGACTAGATACCAAAGTTAAAATAAACATGGACAAATTCATAAGAGAGTTAAAACAGCAGAAAATTAAAGAAATTTAAAAGTCACAAAAAGATTACAAAGAAGGACGAATTTATGTATTGATTTCGAAAGCCCCCAGTACTCCCTTATGTACTTCTAGAAAATTGAAGAGTGAAGAGGAGGAGCTTTCCAGAAACAGAGCCAGGCCTTCTTCTAAAAGAGTTTAAGAAAAGAGCAAACTGCACATTTTTCTATCTCTTCCACTAATTAGATTTAAAAATGTTCTACACTTCAGGATAAATTGGTGCACAGTTTTCTACCAGCTACACAGAAAAATAGTCGGTTAAGATGTAAGATCAACTAATGTTTTAAATGTGACGGAAGTAATCATTGTGAAAATGTAGTTCAGAGTGAGCCCTTACATTATATTGTGTCTGAGAAAGTACATACAGTTAAACATTTCATTAACTGTAAAAATACCAATGTTATTTATAGATTGGAATGTCTGTAATGCCAACGTTTTTTATATTGGTAGAACTAAGTGGTCTGTAAAATCGCTTGGCAGAACACAAATATGCCATCAGGAAAGGTAATGAGGAGTGTCCTATGTCCAGACATTCTAAATACAAAATTCTAATAATCCTTTAATGATTAGAATACTAGTTATTGGTCATGTTCCAGATACATGAAGGAGAAGGAACAGAGAACAGACACTTAAACAAAGGAGACTTTTTGGATTTGTAACTTAAAAAGTGACTATTTCCTGGATTAAACGAAGTTTTGGTGTTTAGCCCATTTCGACATATGATGGACATATGATGAGACTGGCACCCTTTGAGTTTAGTTTATAGACCTTGTGACCGTTGATCTTTAATCTTTTACATACATTTTGTGTTTATAACTTTGATATTTGTGAATCACTTGGACATCCAAAGTCAGGTGACTAATTGACTTATTTAGAGCACTCACGTAGAGTTTGTTATTCTGATGGTACAAGCTGAAACATGTTGAGAGACCCCCATAGCCTGGTTATAATAATGGCCTGTATTTAATTAAGAGTCCCACGGTTTTCCACTAATACTAAAACGGCTACCACACGCTAATTAACCCTTCCTCATCAAAGAAAAATGTACAGTAACAGTAATGACTCATGATTGCTTTACCTGACTCTAATAAAACAGGTTTATGTGATACACAAGAGTCATTTGACAAATATGGGACATCATTATGGGACGCTCTAACTTTCTCAGCATCTGAACATACGATCAAGCATGAATTCTGCACGCTGCATCTTTGAAGAAGATAAGTGGATCTGTATAGACAATTTGATAGCTTGAAAATTATTACAACCATCAGCCATATCAAATTTTAGCATGATTTTGACAGGCTTAACATTAATCAATCATCATAAAACTTGAAAGGGATAAGGGGACTGAAATGGCCAAAACGGAGCGCTACAAGAAATGTGCAATTACTTTAACATTTTATTGGTTTTGTCTCTGAACAAAGGCCCATGGGTTACTTTTAACTCCGCCCATTCAGTTTTTGAGGTATGCATAGTATTAAAGCATGCATAGTATGAAAAGCCTACTAAAAATGAAGCAATTTTGTTCTTAACAATATATGTCATGTTCTTACATATCTTAGAAAATTCCAAAAGTAAAAAGATCACTTTCAGTTAATTGCTTCACTACACAAGATTTCACAATTTCACATTCACAGATTCATTCAAACCAGCTTTCATGGCAGTTTAGCTATCATTGCTTCATTTCTTTTCTTTCACAGAACAAAGTCATTCTCACCCTCCATCATTATTCCTATATTTTCAGACTGGCCTACTGTACTTTTGCCTCATATTAATCCTTATCTTGTTAATCCAACTTGCCAGATTAAAGTTGATTTCTTCAAACCAGTTTCTAAGCAGGCATGTTTTAACATTTCAGACATTCCTCAAATTAGTTGGAAATGAACTGCAAAATGAGGATCAATAAAACATTCCCAACTTTTGTTGGAAACACATCGACATCTAAATTAGCATTAGGATAACTGAACAACATTACCATCCAACTGAATGGCTACTACTTATTACATCATGGGCTTAACAAAAAATCTCTTCTTTATTTCAGTACTCTGTGTTCTTGGATATTCCTGGTTGGCTGGTAAGTGTGCATTTTGTAAATAACACTGGAATTAAACAGTGCAATACTGACAGTATTGACCGCTTACAGAACATAATGTCTAAGCACAAATTTCAGAGCAGAAAAGTGTTGAATGTGACAAATGCCTAAAAAGCTCATGCTTAACAAAGCTGTGCACTGATCTCCTTTTGTGACAGAGGGCTTCAACATAAGACTCGTCAATGACAATGGCGTCTGCTTTGGCAGAGTGGAGGTCTATCATGAAGGCCAGTGGGGAACAGTGTGTGATGATAACTGGGACATGAATGATGCGGCGGTGGTGTGCAGAGAGATGGAATGCGGTACAGCGGTCAGCGCCCCTCAGAGTGCCCACTTTGGTCAGGGAAGTGACCCAATACTTCTGGATGATGTTGCTTGTTCTGGAAGTGAAAGTACCCTCACACAGTGCTCTCATGGTGGATATTACAAACACAACTGTGGTCATAGTGAAGATGCTGGTGTTATCTGCTCAGGTATGGAAAAACTTAATTTCACGTTAAAACACTAATATGTACAGTCTGAGTTGAGTTGGTGGGACTAAATTTGGCGCAGGATGTCAGATCTACTAAATCAGAGTTAGCAATATGTATACCTCAGTTACTCAGTTCATTTACGAGAGCGTGACAGCTAGCTGTCCACTTTCACTGTAGGAATAAAATGATGATCTCTATTAGCTACTCCCCCAAACATCAAGGCTCACAGTGTTTCTATTGCGCACAGTAAGGCATGAGATATTTCTCCACGGCCCAGCAGTTAGTGCTGATCATTACAATTTTTGACACAATATGTTTGTGATGTACACATAAGATGAAAGCCTGAGTTCTCAAACTGCAAAATGTAATTAGATCTCTAAAATAACTTAGCTGGTTCTCTGTATGCCCTTTCAGTCTCCATTCAGAGAGCAGCCGAAAAGAGGTGGGCTGTTTTTCTGTGGAGAGCTTAAACGTTCATCACGCTGGCTGGCAGTTTGGTGGGTTGTTACATTGCCTGGGAGATGCCACTGTCAGTCATTTTTTGCTTTTTGATGACCCCACACAGTTCTGAGCAGGCAGCAGCTGGAAATTTCTGGAGCATTTACTTACAGCTAAATTATATTCATTTATGAATATGTTTGTTTTCATGAATAACACCGGTAAACACTTATTCTACAGCATATCTTTAATATTAAAACAAAAAATTAAATATTTAAAAGCATGCTGACATGCTTTAAGAGGCATCCTTAAGCGTCTAAATAGATATATTTCACATCTTCTTGACCTTTTGTACATCAGAATTTCATTTATACAAAGAAATTCCCATTCCACAGTGAATTTATATACAGCTCTGGTATTCATGAAGGTTCCAACATAACTATTTGCACCAACCTATAGTTCCACTGTAAATTTGGTCCTTAAAATCTTATACTTGTTCATTAAAGATAAATATCTGCATATTTGTGTATGGTAAATCAGAAAACATCAGGCTGGTGACTGGAAGCAGTCGTTGCTCTGGTAGAGTGGAGGTCTATCATAACGGCCAGTGGGGAACAGTGTGTGATGATAACTGGGACATGAATGATGCGGCGGTGGTGTGCAGACAGATGGGATGTGGCAGAGCGGTCAGCGCCCCTCAGAGTGCCCACTTTGGTCAGGGAAGTGACCCAATACTTCTGGATGATGTTGGCTGTTCTGCAAGTGAACGCTCCATCACATCATGCAGTCATAATGGATTTGGATCACATAACTGTGGTCACAATGAAGATGCTGGTGTTGTCTGCTCAGGTAAGGCAGCTTTTTTTTTGGAAAAATCACGCTCTTCAAACATAATGCATATTACTTGCATTGAACTACTTCTCTAACAGGTAACTTGCAGAGCCCAACTCTGTCCCTGATCTCATCTCACTCTGCTGTCTCACCTGGGGAGGCTGTTCAGCTCAGATGTAGTGCACCTGACTCAACGTACATCTCTGTAGACTACCGTTTGTATAGAAATGGGATATCAATTATAACCCAAACTGCTAAATCGTCAACCACATTTACTTTAGCGGTGGATTCCTCGTATCAGGGCCAGTACAGCTGTGACTATTCACACCCGAGAAGAAACTCCATGACATCATCAAGGAGCAATTCCATTGTCATTACTGTGGGTAAGTGCACAGACAGTGACTTTACAAAAAGCACATTTTAAACCGTAGTAGTGATCTGATTTTGAAAGGTTTCAACGAACTTTACCCTAATTTAAGGAAAGCATTCCAGGGTATTATTTTACAATGATATTGTAAAATAAATGTTTGACGAGCATGAAGGACTACAATGGAAGCAGATGATTGGTAACATTAGCACAGCACCATCATTCACATTTATTGATAACTTCAGATGTTCTCGAAAACAGTCTTTAAAGATTCGCTCCCTATGCAAGGGGTGCAGATTTTATCATTGTCTGCATATCAAAAATATATTCTACTAGGGGCATTTTGCTAGGTCTTACCATTTTCACAAATTATCATATGCATAATTTTGTTATGGTTGTAGTTTGGGAGGAGACTGTATGACTGAAGCATTTAGGCTGGAGTTCTGGGCAGTTTCTGATTTAAGCTTGGATTCTTAAAGAACTCAGAGTTAAATAAAGTATTAGGTCAAATGAATTAGAGTCCTCTAACTTGCTGGTCAACACACAGCAGACATTTCCACTCAACTAATAGTGTGCATATCTGGAAAACGCACTCCATTTACACTTGTGCTGAACGTGGTCAAGCTCCATCTCCAAATGTGGTCCGAGTGATTCGTTCGCAATGCATTCCAGAGTTTTTCATGCGATGGAGTTAAATCTGGCTCAGTGATTTGTCAAAATTAAACCAAGGAGCTACTGTGTCACTACCTTGTTTAAAAAACAAACAAACAAACAAACAAAAAAAAAACAAAAAACTAAAAAGGTAGGAAACTGTGTGCACCGTTCCCCACACATCCCCAGGTTCAAATCTAAGTAATGCCCCTATGTTTGTCAAGGGAAAAAAATGAAACTAAAAAAATGTCATCTCCTCTCTTCTTTCAAAGAATGGAATCAAATGCTTGTTTCAAACTTACTTTAATATTGGCACCCAAAACTCTTATGAAAATGTTCAATTTTGTATCACACTAAATTAAATAGCTGATAGCTGGCTATCAGGTGATTTCTCAGGATTTGATGTGTATTGAGTACTTTTTTATTTCTAATACTCTAATATGAGATTTCTTGATCTACTGTTTTCTATTACTGCCAATAGCTAACATTTCATTAAGTCAAACTACGCATTTAATTTTTATAATTTGGACTAACCAAAAAAAACAAAAAACTGATGCCAAAAATGTCATTTTCCAGTCACTCTACCCGCTCCACGCATCTCTCTCAGACCCACTAAAGAAGTTACATGGGGAGAGAAGGTTGACATCACCTGCTCTGTAGAAAC
>JAILXH010111352.1:18077-28347 GCA_023558415.1 Piaractus mesopotamicus
GAATCCTCTACTCCCATCTACAGCAGTAGGGAAAATTTTTATTACTCTTACTGTCTTGTGCAAAAATTTGGCACCCTTCAAAATAACTGTTTCCCGTCATGCTGCTAGGCAGGACGAACCAACATTTTCATACAGTCTGCACTGGTGGGTGCTGTAAGGGTTTCCAGTTATGAATCTCAAAGTGGAGTGATGGAGTCTAGTGGTTTAGGGGCACTGATGAACGCATGTGTATAAACTCTCACTGTAGTCCAGTACTCATAGTAAGGCTGCCTCCATGACTTTTTCTGGCATACGTAGGGAGAAAGATGTCTAATTTGGATTTATTTCAATAACAGAATCCAAGCTTTTGCCTACACTTACTGACTAGTTTAATAATATGAGATTTAAATGTGAGTTTATCATCCAGCCAAATGCCAAGGTACTTATACTCTGTGACTTACTCAATGCTGGATCCTATCAGAGTAGTAATATTCACAGTATTAAAATCAGTATTTGAAAATCTGGAAAACAGCATAAGCTTGGCAGTTTTCTTGGCATTTAAAACTAGTTTGTACTAGTACAGAGCAGTCTGAGCAGATGTGCATGAGCAGATTTGGCTGAACAGGACAAAATTGCATTATCTGCATACAAGTGCACTTTGCACTCTGAGGTGGTATACATATCAAATATACATTGATATGTATATTAAATAAATCTGACCCAGGATTGGACCCATACACTGTTTTCTGTCTGAGAGATAATTTTGGGCCCATTTCGTTGTGTAATTGTGAAAGCTATTCATTTGTAAGTATCCCAAAATAAGTCTTCTTACTGTCTAAGGCTATGTAGAGAGAATTTAAAACCAGTGTGGTCAAAGAGATGGTGCTATGTCTTTCTCTAAAGCCAGATCGAAAGTTAAACAGGACAGAGTTTTCATAATGGAATGATTTCAGTTAGCTGTTTACTACAGATTCTAAAAAAGTTTTGAGATTGGTCTGCTGTAATTTAGATCTGCAACCTTAACTCTGAACTAACAGGAGTGGCAACCAAAAACACTAACTAATTTCAAATAAAATTTGTCATTGTCTTACGGCCAATCATAATCTGGGCGCTCTCCTCTTTTTCCAGAGCATCCACTTCAATTTCTCCTCCAATCACTGCTTAGCAAACATTTCACTATACGCTGCACTATTACCTCAGTCAATCTTTCAGGTTTTTCAGTAGTGAGAGAGTGTGCCTCATGGATCTTTAAAAGCGAGAGCACTTCAGCAAAGTAGAGGATGGCCATTTACAAAACCAAATATGAAATGTCAGCTCGAGTTAAAGAGAAAAATTTGCTTATCAGTAGTGACCTGCAAACTATCTACTTCCATGCATAAAGTGTTCAGAGATGAGATATAAATTAAAAAAAAAAAACATTTTCCACACCTGCCCTGGCAGTCTGCTTTTGCTTAGGCTGCTTGACAGTTTGGATTGTTAGATTTGCTGCTTTCTTGAGTCTTTAATATGTACGAATCAGCTGTCCAATTTTAGTTTGTTGTTTTCATTGAGGTATTTGCTTGTGAAGAGTGAATGCATGCTTTATAGGGAAGTGTTGCATTGCTTGTTTGGTTTATGTTAACCTGTGCTCTCGTTTAATTTGTGCATAATCCTGCCAATTGGGGAAAAATACACGCTTAGCAATGACGTGCCCAACAGTGCAGTTAGTATGCCACCATCATGGTGCTGTATCCTATGATATGAAAGGTAGCCTGGTAGGGGTCAAATATTTGGGCCCAGAGGCTGATATTTTGATGATCTCTACATTTATGTAATTTGACAAAACAAATGTGCACTACAGTTTCTTGTTGAATTAAATTTTTGTCAGTTTTCTGCCAAATGTGGCCAACCTGGCAATGCTTGCTACGAAAAAAATATTTGTGGGTGCCAGTTAGAGCTGGGCGATATGGCCAAAAATGTTATCACGATAAACAAAATTCATATCGTTCGATATCGATACATATCGCAATAAATGTCAAATCTAATTTTACTTTTAAATTTGAAGGCTGATTTTTGCTCCTGGGTGGTTAACTGCTGTTTTAAACTATCCTTTATGGTCGGAACACGACAAACACTCCACCAAGCAAGTGGAACATTTCACAAATCTGTCATCGGAGAGTGAGAGAGAGTTTCTGGTGAGCTGCTTTTACCAGCTGGAAAAAGCTGGAAAAAGCAGCACTTGAGTACTGTATTGCTATAAGTAGGCTTTTAGTATCGAATTTGGTATCTAAACACTTGAAACTATATTCAGGCAGAGCACTGTAGAGCTTAAACAAGCCTGCATGTTTCAACATCAAAATATACTACAGGTTACACGTGCAACCAGATGGTGGCAGTGTAAAGCAATTTAAGAATGGGCTTCATGTTTCAAGATTGATGTTATTTCCAATGCAGTTTTTCTATAGTGACATTAGGATTAACTTTCTTACCCTTTACAGAAAATGATGTCAATAGGTAAGTGAGTACAGAAGCTCATCCTCAGTTACATATGAATTTGCATCTTAAGAAAGTTGCATTGTGGCTTTACCATCATGTCAAATCCATAGTCAGGGACTGCAGAATTTCTAAAGGCCTATTTTTAGTATAGTGTTGTATGTAAACCAATCAGATTGGAGACATGTGGCCCAGCTGAGTAAAGAAATAATATCTAGTAACACTCCAGATTAAAGGTGTTGCAACCCCTGCAGCCACCCTATTCCATCCTGGCTCTTCCTAAAAACCATGCAAGAAGTTTTTTTTTTGTTTGTTTTTTTTTGGCCATCTGCTGATTTTTTTTTTTTTTTTTTTCCTCCCCATGGCCCTGCAATATCAGTGACATGCAGTAAATCACTGTCAAACATCCTGGCACTTACTCATTCAGCTTCTTCCTAGCTTTAAATATGTCTTTGTGTCTGCGTGTTAGGCACCATTTATGATAACGCCACAAAGTTCAGGAAATTCACAGTGTGAAATCACCTGAGAAATGTGTTCTCCTTCAGACAAGGACCATTTTGTTACACAGAGTGGACCAATGCTGAGCAAACTATTCATTACCAAATGTTATATAACCAAAAAACCAAGAGAGAAAAAGAGATGGTTATCATCTGCTCTTTTTAGTTAGCACTGCTGCACTTTGTAGGGGAGAGTGGGGCATAACCTAGCATGGAGTAAAATATAATATAGATATTTTATGTACTTAAACAGGTTCATGTAGAACATGCTTTTTTGTACCATTACTTTTTTCATCATATGCATTTTTTGATTGCTGGATTGTATGTATATAAGACTCCACAATTATATTACTTTAATCACCCAATTGTGGCTGTTTAATAGCACAATTTTGAAGCATGCAAATAACAGAAAAATGTTATGCTAAAGTACCACCTCCACTCAGCAGGTATAGTTTGCAGTGTTTATAGCTTTATGATTATTTGTAAGTATTTAGGTTGGAAAGCTTATCTGGTACAAATAACATTGACTTCTACTGAATTAACTGTGTTTGCACTTTTTAGGGACTGTTACAACTAGCCCCACCATCTGTTACAGTTAATACAACCTGTGGGGTAAGTTATAATGTTTGTACTCGGTCTGGTTTTCATTGGCATTAGAGATGTGTAGGTTGCTTGTATATAAGCTGATTAATCTTGCTCAAATATTTTTTAAATTATTATACAAAAGCCAAAATATGTTGTTCATTCTACCCTATGCAAAACAAAACAAAACAAAAAAAAAAGTCAGCATAAAGAATGTTCAGTGCTCCACAATACATTCTTCAAAAACGATGGAAACTTTTACATCATGCTTTTATGTAATGCTGATCTGTTTAAACCGCAGGTCACTTTGTCCCTCTCCTCTGCATTACATTGGTTTAGCATTCAACCCCTAAGCATTTCTAAAACAATGCAAGTGAATTCCTCTTGGTTTTCTCAAGCAACCATTGTTACAGGCTGCTAGAAGACACAGTCTTTGATAAAAACAAACATATGAGGGAGTTTGCTATGAAAAAGCATTATGAAGAAAAGCGATTTTCTCATACAGGTCAGCACATTATGTGGACTATTAAAAGGCAACTTATCTTTAAATTAGATATGTTCTCTGATTACTGCACTGTAACCTGGTGTTCACACGCTGTGAATATAAAAGGAAGACATTTAATAAGTATCTGAATATATCAGAATTATTCCTCTCATAACCTCAGTACCATGCATGATGTAGCACAATAAACATGCAGTGCCTTCTGAAATGGAAACTAGCATTTGTACCACTGGCTGCTTCAATCCATAAAACAATACAAACCTAAACTTCCCAACAACACTGTTGTATTTCAGTCAGTATTTCAAAAATGAAAAAAAAATAAATAAATAAATTTGTGTACATTCTCTTTGTGCTCTAGACAAAATCAGTTTGATTTACACGAACACATTACAGTAATGGAGTTTAACCTTTATACTGTTGATGTTCAATTAATTCTAAACAAAGAGATTTTTGTCCATTTTTTTTTTGGGCTAGCTTTCGAACAAACCTTGCATGTGATTGCTAGCATGTGTTGCTATATACAGTAAATTCTTTCTTCCACCTTTTCTCTGTTAGTACAGAGTATGCTGCAGCTGAAAAAAGCTGCTGTTTGTGCTGCCATGCTTTTCCATTTTTCTTTCAAAGGACAGAAGCATGGACAATGTAGTGATGCGTGGTGGTAAGTATTTGCCTTAAATTAGCAAGGGCATACAGTTTGAATATCAATAAAGAAAAGCCACTGCGAGGTCAAACTAGTTAAGCAACTGTTGGCATTATGCCACACCCTACCCACCTCAAAAATATTATTTTGTCCCCAAAAATAGAACGAGGGTTAATTAAACAGTAGAATACAAGGCAGAGTGTGTTATCATAAAAAGACATCATGGCTGTGATTTGGTGCTATTGATCGCCACAGCCGTGATGTTACTCGCAAGAACACATGACCTAATGTATTTCAATGAAGAACAGTGTGTGAAAATCTCCAGAGCCACTGTCTTTTTTTGACAAATAATATTAAATGAAGCCACCTAGGTCATTTCTTTACTACATGACTCTGACAGGTAAAAGATTATCTTAAAGCTAAGCAGGAGGGAGGCATTTCTCTTGCACCACATATACTAATTAGAGACTTTGGTATTATTTGAATCAGTGGTGGAAAAGTAATTACTAGCATGTTATTTGCTAGTAATTACTGTTACAAATTGTGGTTATTTATTTATAAAACTAAAACAAACTACCACTGAAAAAATATACCTAATCTCTAATGGAATCTCTAATTGTGTTTTCAATACTTTAAGTGAGCTTAGAACTTAACTGAGCAGAGTTGTGCTAATTTAGCATTGCTAATATTATTTTATTATATTATTTTAATGTTTTTAATTTTTCCTCTGTTCTTTTCAAGCATTGTTTATAACTTTCTGATCTCATAAATGCACCTGATTGGTAGGTTTACAGTAATTTAGAATGGTTCTAAAGTTAGCTTTGTCTTGCGTTCTTATTATGGCATTTGTGGTCATTGCTCTATTGGGACCCTGTCACTCTAGTGGCTGGTGACTGATTGTTAACCATCACCTCATCATGAAGCGTCTTCACCGGAGGACATCCACTTTTTTGAGTCGGTGAAGCAGAAGTCATGTAGGATACCTGCTTTTTACAGTCCAGTTTCTTTGTTCAACAAACGCCAATGCTGTAATAGAGGGAGAGTGTGATCATAAGGAACAACTCTCCCCTGTTTAAGTTAATAAAAACTCTAATATTCTACGTCCTGTAGATGTTTTAATCCTTTTTGAAGATATTAGCCGACTCCAGTACAAAGCCATGATAGCAGATTGGATGCCTTGCCAAGGACACTCTGGGTCAATCATGGCACATTTGAAGTGCTTTATTAAACAGTATTGCTTTCTTATTTCACTTCATAAGCCTCGCTAGTAGTTGAAGAATTAGTTGTCTCCTCCTACCATATTTGCTTTTTTATGTTAAATAAGGAAATAAAGACATCTGGACCTCTGACAGCCAAGCACTGAAGGCTCTTCAATTCTTGTGTTCCAACCATAACTGTTAGTCCTATCAAAACTGAGACAAGTACATTTATGCCACTTTGGATCCAAAATGACAGATGATTTTTGAAGCAACATCTGTGAATTTATTCAGTGGGACCACCAAGGTTAGAAGGAAGTAAACCCTCAGGGCATGCTCTACCCTTCCCTACAAGGAGGTGTGGGGGCACTGTCTAGAAGAGCTCACACTCTTAAAAATAAAGGTGCCATTAATTTTTAACTACTGAGGAACCTTTATCTTGAAGAGTGCAGGAGAAATTCGGCAATTATTTTTATTTTTTGTCCAGAGAATGCTCTGCAAAGATAAATGGAACAGATGTACATGAATGTCTGTTCCACAATGTGCAAAAACAGTAATGGATAAAGTAAATTTGAAGCAGTCTTCATAATTTACTGTTCAAAATTGGGTAATCAAGGTATAAATGTATTCATATTGATATATCATGATGTTTCCTTTGAATCCATTTCAGCTCCTCTTTTCATTTTAGCGACATGATATAGTGGAAGCTATACATGTGGTTAATGGGACAAACAGATGGTAGAAGCTTTTACTGCAGGATATTCAGTAGCAAATTTATTCATACATACACCTCCCTATCAACACCTGGAAAAAGCAGTGCAGAGGTGACCACCACTGCTTGGACCCAAGGCTGAATTGCTGCTTTGCCATCTGCCCTTTGGTAATTGGCCAGTCACTTTAAAGTAAAAAAAAAAAAGACCACTGGGAAAGCAGCTTTAAGTGATGTCCATCATCACTTTCATGTCAGTCTGCAAATTTATTGCCCAGGATATTTTAGGGCTGCCTGTGAATATGATTACATTATCTGCATTTAAAAAGACAGACCTTAATCATTTTTTTCCTATGCAAGCCTTACACATTTGCCAACTTTGACAAGTACACAAGCCATGTTGAAATAAATGCAGTGTATTGTCTGCAACTTTTTAAGAGAATGTAAAAAACATTTTTATCAATGCCCTGATGCATTGCATTCAGAAGTATTTCTCATCTCTGAAGATATTAAATTTTGAAGAACGGTAGCCTTGCAGTGGGGGTGCTTCTAAGACACAGAGAATATCAGCTTGATTTCTCTGCTGAAGCAATTTAGTTTCCAATTAAAAAAACTGTAGCATGTATTGCCTCTAACATTTAAGCTATGTTTACATGTTGATGGTAGATGGACAATGTCAAAACGATTGTTTACAAAAAAAAAAAAAAAATTGTCCACTGTCTACACCAAGAGTTCAATTTTCCCAACTTTTGCTATCTGCTGCAGTAGTGGAATAAATCAATTGTGCACCAAAAATAAGTGAGTCCAAGCACAATCATGCTCAAAGGAGGCCAATCCAGTGATCAAGTAAAATTTTACTGTTCATGATAATGCAGTGAAATGTGGTGAACGTGGGTTTAAATCACAAGCTGAACAACAAACATGCTGAGCCTTGTACCAGCAAACTCCTCATCTACAAACCTAGGACTTGACTGTTGACATTTCTCAATGTGAACAGCCAAGTATTTCAACTCCACACCTACAAAAAGGGGGTCACTTTCAGTTATTTTGTTTTTTGTTTTTTTTTTGGAAATTGTAATAGAAATAAGCAAATGTTTTCAGTTTATTTTTCTCTACATTTATACCAAGTTTAGTCACAATTAGATAATCTTTGATATAATTACAGCCTCTTGAGTCAGAAAAACCCAGGCTGCATGTATTAATTAATGTGCTGCAGCCATAATATGCAAAAAAGTCAATCATAAACGATAAACACATACCTTAAACACAATAAGATATGTTTGTTTTTTATTAATAACATCATCTGATGGCCAATTGATATAATTTTTCCTAGGTTGTTAGAGAATGCCTACATGTACATACCATTCAAGTTACATGATGATTGGCCAATGTTAAGCCTGCCAAATGCCAGCTGAAAGCCAACTTCAGCACACAAAGTTTGAAAATCAATTTTTTCATGTGACAGCACCACCTATTGAATTGTGTCAAACTTGGTGGGCTTCCACAAAATCAGGAGGGCTATAGACCACTGTAGTCGTGCACTATTCTGTAGTCCTCGTTATGCCCATATTAGGAACTCCGGGTCTAAGCTCCATTTCTCTATGGCCAGAATAAATAGGCCTTTCGAAAAATCGCCTCTATCGCACCCTTTGTTAAATAAAAATGTTCAGAACCCGGTACGTTTTGTCCTGTGTACAGTTTTCTCCCAAATACCATTGGATCTTCTGAATTACAAGGTTGTTAAAAAGCCTGAATACTAATATTGCTACATGTGAGCTAAAGCTACTGCACATCAATTTCATGTCACTAAGCTATTCAAAACTAAGGTGAGCTGTCGTAGTGCTCTGACGAGTTGTGCTACCTTATAGAAATGTTCTACTGTAGTACATATTTACTATCCACGTTAAAACTACAAGGCTGAATTATTTTTTCGCCAGTTTCTTGTTTGAATGATCCCATTCCACCTTGGTGCAGCAGCTGTGACTAGCCAGCTATCAGAAACATTAGCAAACAAGACAAAATACTGACCTGTTGGTTCTATGAAACAGCAAAAATGAGTTAATGTTACTCAGTTGTCAAGCAAAAACAGAAAAACCTCCTCATATCTTGCCTTTCAACCCTCCATGAAACTGAAGTTTTCCCTGAAGTGAATTTTCATATTCCATCTTAAATGGCGCAGCAGTACAGAATGTAACTGCCACACCATTTAGGGTGGAACGGTAAAAGTTGAACAAAAAGCTGGCGAATGTCCTCAGAAAGTGTCATCAGAAAATGTTACCAGCAATAAAATAATAATTAGGATTTTTGATAGCCTAAATCAGCTTATCAGGAGGTCAGCAATAATATTAAGCTGAGTCTGTACTGAAATAGCCTGGGTTCAGGTAAGTTTTTATAGCTTTTCAAATCAAGCTCTGAACAAAACGGAAAGATCTGTCGTGTTTCAGTGAGTATCAGATGAAGAACATTAGCTTTAGCTTACATGTAGCAATATTCATATTTCAACTCTTTAACAAACTCATAATTCAGAGGATCCAGTGATGTTCATAGGACAAAAACGTATTGGGTTCTGAACATTTTTATTTAACACATGGTACAATTGAGGTGATTTTTCAAAAACCCTATTCATTCTGGCCATAGAGAAATCGGGTTTAGACCTGGAGTTCCTAATATGGGCATACGAGCATGGCGCTGACTACAAAATGATGACATTACTACAGCGGTCTATAAGACTGTCAAGTTTTATGAGAATTGGTGAAAGTAATCCTGATCTCTAGCCATGTTTATGAATTTTTTGCACGTTACAGCGCCCCCTAGCAATGCATTTACTCCAAACTTTAAACACTGCGTAGGACTCTCCTAGGGTGCATAACTGTACAGTTTCTGAATTAGAGCTGTATGTGCAAGATTTTTTTGGGAATTTGAGATCCACCCCTATTATTGGGCAGAGCCTGGAAGCCATACAGTGAAGAAATTCCAACATTTTTTGTTAATTACATTTCAATGTCTTCTGATTCTTTTAACACCAAATTTATGCAGTTTGTGCAAAAATCTAGAGACAATTTAGTTCGCGCTCAGAAATTTGTGCGATTTTGCATCAAATATTTTGAGAAAAACAATTTTATGACTGTGTTAGAAAGTGTTATAATGCCTTTTCAAACTCTCTAAACTATTGAGCAGTCTATGTCATCCACAGCTGAGTAATCAAGATAAAGGAATATAGTCCAAGTCAGAGTCAAAGTTTATTTGAATAGTGCTTTTTACAACAGACATTGTCACAGAGCAGCATTACAGAAAACCACATAGCTATTCACCAACTATTCCATGTTTTCAGTCAGTATTGTGCCACTGCATCCTGCTGTGTTACTTCAAATCTGAAAACAGTGAGTTCATTTTGCTCTCACAGACACCAAATACGTTAAAGTGGTGCACGATTCAAAAAATGTCAAAGCATAATGGGTCTAACACCATGTTTCTAAATGTTTCTACATGTTAAACAGCACTGCTAACCACACTGTAAACCCGCATTTTGTTTTAACTCAAATAAATTAAGTATATCCCACACATTGCTCAACAATTTTAAGTTAAGGGAACGTTTTTGATGATTTTGTACACCCAAATGACATTTTTGAGTTGAATTAACTTTTTGCTATTTAGTTTAGTCTGTTGCTATGGCAACTTTGAAACCCCATATTC
>JAILXH010111366.1:0-11726 GCA_023558415.1 Piaractus mesopotamicus
TTCCTTATACATCAGACATCAATTTTCCTAAGCTTTAGGAAAGAGATCTTAATCCAGGGAGGCCAAACATCTGTGACCTTCGAGATTTCTCTTAAACATCTTTCTGATTTATAGTTCTGAGATAATTCATTGGCATTGAGGAGGCCATGTAATTTACATGAGGATACTGTAAATATTTATGAGTTGTGTCCTCATAACTAATGTCATCTTTAACCCACTCCACTATTTGCATTTTTCTGTACAATGGAGCTTGTTTTCAGCTTCTTCATGCTTTGGAAAGCTTGAAGGATGGATATGCTCTAAGCTTTGTTTTATTAGAAATAAATACTTTAAGATGGGTTATGGGTGGAGAAGCACCCGGACACAACATGAGCTGAGCTTACTGTGTTAATGGTAAAAAAATGTGTGACATTGCTGTGAGTTAACCTGCTTCTTTCTTTTCTCATCTTCTCCCTCTTACTCTCCCATGATCTTCCTTGTTATAGATGAAACACTGAATGTGGTAAGCTGGCCAAATATATCACAACTTCCCAATTTACGAAAAGTAGTTTTTATATCAGAACTAAGTAATAAGTCCATGACTACACTTATTTATTTTTATTTATATGTTAAAAGTACAAGTTATTCATTTTCAGCATCAGGATAAAAGTAGAAACACCTCTAAAGTTCACTCTTAGAATTTGGGTGCATTTTCTGTTTGTCATGATCCAATAAATCTCAAACACTTCCAGTGATTGAGATCTGAACTCTGGGGTGAAGAGTCCATTGTTCTGAGAACACCAGCAGCAAGAGGATTATCTTATGTCTTCGGAAACTGAAAATGAATAACTTGTACTTAATGGCTGTTTTGACTGCAGATTAAATAAATGAAATATCTCTGATTTTTAAACATATTTATATGTATAGTTTATAGATTTTTATTAAATTGAATTACTGTGTTTTATCCCAACAGCCAACCTTTACAGCATCACCTCCTTCATATCCAGGTATTATTATTCTATATTTGATTTTCTTTTGGCTAATAATGATTTTACATAACTTGATGGCAGATGAGTGAGAAACGTTGCATTAACAGGCTGTTTGTGCTTTTTTCTTTTTGAAACTCTTCAATTTTAAGGCCAGGCAAAATATAGATTAGTCTTGGGGCGCTGGGGTCCTAATTCATTTTCTATAAATCGTACTTATAAAACTCAGGCAACCTACAATCGAGTCTGCTGCCAAAGAAAACACAGAGAAAGTCCACGTGCACCATGCTGGAGCCCTTTGGGCCCCTGATAATCTCTCTGATTTATGAATGTTTTTCTGCTGGTTTTAGCTGGCAGATAGACATATTTTATTTTTATGCCTCTGTTGCTACTGTAGAAGAACGATGTGAGTGGTTGTTAGAGATGAAGATAGCAACGCAGTGTATTCTGTAAATCATATATTATGAAGATGTGTGACTCATAAGGGAATATGGCCACCATGCTTAGCATGTAACTGACTTTCAGCATCCTTTGGGTCTTGATTATGGCTGTTTTTTGCAGTAGATGTGGTGGAGGTCACATCCCACTCGCCCACCCAGCTAAAACCAGAGTCTGACGGCTTGGATACAGCTCCAATTAATGTTGCCACACAAGGCACAGGTTAGTCACTGCAAAATTCATTATCCCTATTATCAGAACATATTATCCTGTACCTTATGACTGCATGATAAACAGTATTTGTATCGTTTCTACAATAAAAACATTGGTGAGGACTGTGATGACAGATCGGATCAAACTGCCTCACAGCAGCAGAGTGACATAGTTAGATTTGCTAGAATGCAGAGTTAGAAGCCCAATAAGTGCTTCCCTGTGATGGGCTTGACCCCTGCTTTCTTGTGTGTAGAACAGATAATGTACCCATTCCGGTAAATGACCATTAATAAAACCCACACTTGCACAGCTCAAAAATTCATCATTCAAGTGTTGGCCCTATGATCAGGAGATCGCGAGATCAATCCCTGGTGATACTACAGCCATCCGTGGCCAGAAGTCCAAGACAGCTCAGTTGGTCTCCCTTTCCCTGGACGGGTAGGATGGCCCCCCATAACCCCCCCATCATCCAGCGCAGTGTTAGCCAGTGCAGGCGTCTCTTAGCTGACGTAGCAGAATTGGTGATTGACGATTCCCCCGAATGCTTTCATCTGTCCAATGACGTTGCGTTAGCAGCAGACGTGGTGGCTGGCTTCACAAGTCTGGGAAGCCTGTGCTAGCTTTCGCCCTTCTAGCACTGGTTATGTCGTGTGATCGGGGGAGTCCTAACTAGTGGGTGGAATTGGATATGTCTAAATTGGAGAATATTGGGAAAAAATCTAAAGAAAACAAACATTAAAAAATAAATGTGTGAGGCAATAAAGACTATTATAACAACAAACTTGCATCACCATAATAAGTAGCTTTTAAAGGATGTAATGTATGTTTGTTTTTGTAGGCCTATGCATTAAAAATATATGTATTTGTTAGTTCTTGTAGGCTTTTCCAAGGAGATGCTAGTTAGGAGAGGCTAAAAGGAGAGTCTAGTTAGACACATCCAGTCAGAGGCACCTCTATTTTAATCATAATTTATCACTTATCATATTGTCCTTTTGATATCAAACAGCTTTATTGAATGCTTTTTATATCATGCAGCCTTGCTTTCCATATCTGTTACTTCTTACCTTGGAGCAGTGGAATTTTCCTGAAAATAATAGTAAATGAAATGGCTTCAGATTTCCAACCATCAGTCATGATTTTGTTGGAAAAGCTTTCTTTTCTATTAGCGAAAGGTGACAACAAGTTCTTTCAAAGGAAGAAAAGATTCCATGATTCTTTTTTGCTTTTACTTATGAAATCCTTCTTTTTTTCTCTCTTAATTTATGTTAATATTAACCTTCTAAGCTGTTCCACACATTTAAAATCAATGCAAATGCAATGCAGTCACCTTTGAATTGTAGTCCTCACCTCAGTCAGCCTGCTTGCCAAAGTGCGTGTGGTGGCTCGCATTTGTTTAACAGGTCAAGTTTTCGGAGTTCAAGCTAAGCTTGTGTAGGCTGTTTTCCCCTGTAGGCCAGCCAAGCTCCATCCATTCAGACGCGCTCAGTGGGCGATGAGGCAAACAGTCAAAGCAAATGTGCGTTTTGTAATTGGAATAACATGACTGTGTTTCAAAGTTTGAATAAACTCCACTCAATTCCAGACTATAATTTGAATTGCTGAACTGGGGGAAGGCCCATTATGTATGTAGAAAATATGCTTCCAAATCTGTGTGTTTTGAAACAGAGCAAACTTGAGCGAAGGCCTCAGTGTTGCAGCCAGATGCTGTCTGACCACTGTAAACTTCTCTATGGCCTGACATGAATAAAGTCCTAAATGAGTAAAGGGATAGTCCTGACTTTTAGAGAAGCAGGTGGTCACTGGTCAGAGCAGCACGCCACTGTAAAACGTGACCCCTGAGCCCCCTCATAAAATCTGCTCTTCTGTTTCCATACTGAGCCACATTTTCCAGAGGGATACATGTGTCTGCTGAGTAAAAGCGTATTAGTATGTGTTACATTACTGACAACAAAGGCAACATCAGTCTGTTTTCTCTCTCAGTGATACATTTTATTCAATATTGTGCTGTAAATTAAAGATGAATAGTGTGCACTAAAATTACAGTTGGCAAATAAGAGTATACAGTATATAAATGGGTGGAAAAGGTCATGAAGAGTTTGTTTTCATTTAATTTTGATAAGCAGTCCACTGTAAAAATGTAGAACCAGGTTTAATCCAACTCGGAAAATATTTTAAATTAAAAAAGGCAAAGCAAAATAAATAGGTTAGATGAACAAAAGCAATATTTTACATACATTCAAACATCAAAAACAAACCATCTTCTGTCATAACACTGTGGGTGTGTTAAAATGCCTTAGTGCATTGATGAACTACATTGATTTTTGGAACAGCTTTCATAAATTATGTGCTTAAAATAAAATTATTAGGGTCTTTTCAAATGTAAAAGTTCTCCTAAAAAGTTTATTTCTTTGTTTTAATTGTATATATTCCAGTACTGTGTAATTAGTACTGTGTTCATTGTATTCTTTGAAATACTTATGAATCATACAAAAAAATTGAATCATGAAATCATGACATCATGAAATTTAAATTACATCCCATTATCTAATTGTAGTCAGTCAAACTGAATTCAAATTGAGTCTTTGTGATGTCAGAGATTTATACCCCTAAGCAGTGAAAGGTCTATCACTGATGGTTATATAAGATAAGGCCTGTTCTTTTAACTTTTTCTTTAATGGACCCATATCATGGAAAACCTAATTTTCTTCACTTTTTTAATGAGTTAGATGAGTAGGTAAACATTGTCAAAACTTATCATACACTCCTGAGTCCATACAATTACAGGTCCGTATATGGAACCTGTAAAAACAGCTTGTTTTGAATTGCATTGTGTTTGTGATGTCACCAAAGCCAACTCATTTACATACCTCATACCTACCTATTCAGCCTACAGCAGTTTAGCCCCGCCCGTTCACACTGAAGTCATAAAACGTGTTTTAGTCTGGACTGCTTTTTTAAATGAGGCACAACACAGGGCAGCCAGTCACAACAGAGCTCGTTTGCATTATGTCAGTCTATATTTGCATTAAATCACTCGTTCATCACTAAAGAAATAAGAGACGTTTGACAGGTAAATTTGACTCGTAAAAATTAATGATGACACATGGCACATGAACTCATTCAAGCATCATTAGTGGATCCCAGGGGAAAAATAAATGAAAAGTATAGGATATGGGCCCTTTAAAATGTCTTACACTACACATCGGAAAGTGTTCAGGTGTCAGTCATTCACTATCCTCTTAAATCTTTTCTTGCAGACATTGACAAGTGTTCCCTGACGCCGACCATCTGTGGCCCAGGCCAGTGCGTGTCAGTGCAAACCGGCTACACCTGCTACTGTGACCCAGGCTACAAGCTCAACGGCCTGCAGACCACCTGCATCGGTGAGTCTCTTAAAGACTTGGACCACAGTTAGCGTGGCCTGAAAGAGCGCTTCAGTGCGTTCCAGTCCATCCTTTCAGAATGATTCTCACACAGTCCTGCAGCTCTAGCAAGTGCCTGAGAAATCCTGAGCGGATGGAAAACGATCTGCTTGTTTATGTTGAGCCATCGCATGATGTCTAACCGTGGAGTGAGAGCCATCCAAAGGACTGCCCTGGTGCTGTCATATATGACTTCATACAGCACTCAGTATCCAAGTTAAGCTCTGGCTTGGGCCATCACAGAGGAATGCCTGCTTGCTGGAAAGGCCCCTGAGGGAGAGGTTACTTTGGACGTCTGCAAGAGCAGTGTCATACATATTCAGTTCAGTTTAGTTGACACTGATTTCATTCCTTTCTTTTGCTTAGTACTGCCTTGTGCTGTCTTACACTACCAAGATCCATATGCATTAGGTTTGGCTACTCCAGTAGAAAACATGTCCAAATATTTTATTTTATCATAATTTCATTTACCTTAGCTATCTCCTGCCACAATAAATCAAACTTCTGCAGATGTCAAAATATGTCATTTTATGTGTTTTAATATCCAGAGTTGTACACTCGAGGTTGGAAAAAAACATTTTGGCTTGATTTGGGACACAGAAAAAACAAGCAAATACTTCTTTGAGTGCCTCCATACTTTTTTTGTTTTGTTTTGTTTTTGTAATTTAATATGTATTTAAGTTTAACATAGTGGATAAGATTAGACATGAAAACAATCTGGAATATCAAATTCAATGAAAAGTCCCCATCCACCTTCCCCCAATACACATATTGTGTATCTTAAAAACAAAAAAAAGTTCAATCCCATCCAACCCCGATGTAGATTGTTTAGCTCAGTTAACTCTAGCCAAGAATAATTCTAAATAAAAGATATTTCATAAGGTCTGTAGTCAGTGTTTAGTTGTTGAGTGCCTCCATTCTTACACAAAACAAAAAAAAAAACGTTCCCACAGGATGTGATTGAATATATACCGACGTGTTTTTTTTTTTTCACACAGCATTAACATGACTTGGGCTCAGTTCTATGGATTGTTTTATAGTAGACACAAGCTGCTTTAATCTTTACTTACATGGGAGCACACAGGCCACAACAAGTACTGACAAACACAAGTGATAATTACATCACCCCACTCCTCATATAAAGCAAATTCTGTCCAAAGAGTACTCAGTAGTAGAATCAAATACTGTAGAATTCTGTAACTGATACATGCTTGTGCTATTCAGATGTGAATGAGTGTGAAGATGACCCCTGTGGAGGGAAGGGACACTGTGTGAACACCTATGGCTCCTACACCTGCCAGTGCTTCTCAGGCTTCAGCCTTCTCATGACACAGAACAAGAAGACATGTCAAGGTGAGCAAGCTGGAATGTCTGGATAGTGAAATTCTTAATAGAATAATTAACCAGTTAGTTACACCCAGGATCTACCATTTAAATACACATACTGATCTACAGACAGTGTAACTGTCCAAACTTATTTTATTGACAATAACAAAATAATTTAATGTATTTTGTTATATTTTAATAATTTGTTTGTCACTTGACAACATAGAGTAGATTAGAGTTGGGAGCATCTTGCAACGTTAGTGTCCTTTTCATTATTTTTGTATTTCACTTTATACACTTTAATATTTTTGTATGGACACCACCGATATCATTTTTATCAGACTCTTCCCCTTGTGCCCTTTGGATATTTTTATATGACAACAGCAATATGAGCAATGTAAACTGCTATATGATTATTCCCAAAATATTCAGCGTATCTCTCTGTTCTTTTGTCATCTTCCCATCGTTACTCAACAAATCAACTGACAGACATAAATGAGTGTGCGATTCCCAATAAATGTCCCAATGGTCTCTGCATCAACACTGAGGGATCCTTCACATGCGAATGCAAGAGTGGCTTCACCAAGAACTGGAGAGGACAGTGTGAAGGTATGATGTCCCACCATTTAACTGGGACATGTGCTTTTTCATTTGATTACTGGAGATTATTTGTTGTCTGGTTGAAACTGTGAGAAATAACAATAAGGTACAACCCAGAAACCATGAAATAAACAGAATGTTTTAGAATTAAAAAATGAAACAAAGAAATATTAAAGATTCTGCACTATTTCTAGACACAGTTCATTTAAGCAGATTTGTGACATGGACCATGTTAGGGCCATGCTCAATCTTGCAAAACTGTGAAATTAATGCAAATTCAAAAAGTTGAATTTTATAACAATTTTTATTTTGATAATATAATTTGTAATCAAAATGTATTAAATTAGAAAAGAATGCACAAAGGAAGCATTTTCACGATTGGACCCCACAGTAGCTATTTTTAAGTGGATACTGACACAATTTAATTATGTTATACACATTTAAAGTTCGCTTCCTGTCTGCAATTCCCTTTTAATCTAATGACATAACAATGATTGTATTTTCCCCTGTCTTGCCCAAAGGAAATGTAAGGTATTTGGCTGGTAAAGTGTTTTGGTGTGTTTGTAGTCCTGTACGTACACTCTTAAAAATGTAATAATTTAATCGAATCATTATAAGACAATTCTGTTACGTTGAGATTCTTTCAAACCTGAAAAAGGGTCTTCACACTCACACTTCTTCAAAGAACCGTCTATTGAAAGGCACTTTAGGGACCTAAAAGTGGCTCTTTTATGGAGTAACTCCAAGAAACCCTTTATTTTGGCACCTTTATTTTTAAAAGTGTACGAGTGATGGAGATAGGATTTTTGTGATGCATGTGTATTTTAGTACTGCATATTTATGTTCGAGAGTCTTGTTTGCTCCCCTGTTGTATCAGCCTCTGTAGCAGTTAAGCTAAACCCATGCACACATGATTAGCCCACTTAATCTAATAGAGCTGTGTGAATGGCCGCTTGTTCAGTTGGAATTTCCCTCTCTGTCTCATAGATGTGGATGAGTGCAGGAGCCCCAGTGTCTGCCCTGGTGGCATATGTGTGAACACCCAGGGCTCCTTCCAGTGCCAAGCATGTGGCCCTGGCTTCAGGCCTGCCGGTGGGAGATGTGTGGGTAAGAGTCCCTGGAGGCCCCATATGGAAAGCGGCTCTGCCGCAGTGTGGGTTTTCCGTATTTCATTTTATGATTGTGTAGTAATAATATTCCCTCAGTCTGGCATAGGCTAGGAGTGTAGACTTGGTTTTGGCAACAGTCAGGATGACTTAAGGGGGCATGGCGACAGTGAATGCCCCTCCGAAAGTGTTGACAGTCCTGGATATTTTGCAGGAATAGCCTTTGGGCCTTGACTAGACTGAGAAATTGATTTGCCTATGTGGTTTTATCCTAATGATTAAACTGCTAAGGCTAATTTAACAAGAAAGCAAAATTTTTCTAACTTTGAACTTGAAATTAAACTCAGAAACCCCATTTGACCTGTGACATTTCCAGACATGATCTTATATGCTAGAAAATTAAGGGAAACATACTGTAATGCAGTGTAAAGCCCCCGTACTGGCAGGTTATGGTGTGTGATAATTTCTAGTGGCTAAACCACATTATCTTAAGGTTTCTGTAGGGGCTGAATGGGCATTTCCAGTTCCTTTGACCAATATTCTTACTCTTATGCCTCTATATATGCCTCTGTGTTTTCCAGTGGCTGAAAGATTTTAATCTAATATCTGCCTCCTCCACTCTTCGCACCAAGTTCAACCCCAGGAGTTACACCAGCAGTCTTTAAACACATTGTCTTGTTATTGCGGATCTTTTGCTGCTGTAAAAGATTGTTTGCAATACTTCAATTTGGGAGAGTCAAAATATTTTGCCTTGGCCACAGCCTTGAACAAACAGAATATTATTTTTGGATGGTTCTGGACACTGCGGCTAAACCCTGGGGATGGACTCTTTATTAGGGGCTCTCATTTTGAGGACAGAAAGGGAGGACAGAGATATACTGCTTGGCCAAGAGGTCATCAGATTGCGTATTACTCCCTAAGCACGGTCTTCACTCAACTCAGTATGTGATATGGCTGTAAAAGCACTACATGTAACTTCATCTCTAGTATTATAATTGTTCTGAGTTTCTCAGTGAGAAAAACTGGGCACTGGAGGAAATATTTGTAATGCTAGGAGGACAAAGAAATGTAGGGGTGTTTAATACTAATGTGAAAGCAAACTGAGTGGAAAGTGTGGGTACCTCTTACAGTGCTCTCTAGAATTATTGGGACCTTTAAAGATGAGCACAAAAGACCCTGATGGCCCAAGGTGTTGTGCAAAAGTTACAGACCACCCCTTGATTTATTTAGTTTCTATTCACACAAGTTATTCATTTTTCAGCACCAGGTAGAAAGCAGAAAACATATTTAACAGAAAATTGCACAGAAGCCTCAACAACTAAATAAACTATAATTTTTTCAGTATTTTGTATGTCCACGCTTTGCCTGTATTACAGCGTCCATTCCTGTCAGGAGCCTTGCTAAATATTTTGCCACACCTCCAAAGTTCTGTCTAAGAAGTTGATTGCTTTTTCTGTTGGACTCAACAGTCGATTATCAATTGCTCTACATCTCAGATGTCTGATTTTGTCTGTTTCCTTTTCTCAGTAATCAGCATCCTTTAAGACTCATAGTGTTGAGTTGTCTTCTCACAGTGGAAGAATGAACAGAAACACTAGTGGATTTTTTCTGATCTTAAGCAAGAGTGGAGCTTGATTTTCTCCTGTGTTTTAAAAAATGAAAGCTTTTCTTGAGACATGTTCATGTGTTAGCCCCAAGTTTATGTTTAGACAATAGGCCCTAAAGAGTGGTGCTCAATGTTAAGTATAGGAAACGTGCTCCATCTGAGTCTTCCGCATGTGCTGTGCAGTGTGGCCACATTACCTCAACATACTGTTCCTTCACCCTCTCATCTATAGAGAAGAGTGTACAGTGCACTTCAGGATCAGGGCAAAGGAGCAGTGCTTGACTGAATTAAAGATATAAAGCCCAATCAATCACTGGGCACCACGATTTGTTGCTCTGATGGAGGCATTCAACAGGCGTTTGGCAGCGAATGCCTTACAGGATGTGCCACTTCATTAAAATGAATTACTGTGGACCTGCGATACAAAGAGAGCCTTTTTCTCCAGTGCTGCAGAAACTCTTTACCTAACTTCCACAAAGTTAGCGGGTCTTGAGGTCTCACGCTACGTGCAAGCATATGTGTATTGCAACACAAAGCCCTTCTTGATTTCAATGAAGTTCAAGTTGCTGTTACTGTTTGGCGTAACTTACTGAGTGTTTGAAACAGGAACAGGCGAGATTAGGATCATTTTTAAATCAGTGGTTTTCATTTTGGAGTACCTTGACAGCCGGATAGGTGTGCCACAGTATCTCTATTCATTTCATTACAACAAAAAAATTAGGTCTGTAATCGTGCCCATCTTTAGTCACTAATTAAGTTCCATTTAGAACATGTCAAAGCAGACAAATTGACTGATAGACATTGTCATCACAGTTATTAGTGTAATATACACAGTCTTGTTTTGGGGGAAGGAAAAACATCCTCAACATTTCTGCCAATTTGTTGTTATTATTTGACATTAAAAAAAGAACAAAAGAAGTACTTAAGAAGTACTTGTTGATACAGAAGAAAGTACATCGAATGTGGAGTAATTCTTTATGTAACTTTGTAAACCATCATGTAGTCATAGTCTACCATTACAATTACAATTGCCTATAAATAAGTATGAATTGCTAATTGAATGTATAGCAGAGGGCCATTAATAATTCTAGACTTATAAGAGTTAAAAGATCATATCAGATGCACACATTTATACCACAACCAGACGTACAGTAGTGTGCAAAGTGAGGCCACTCTTCATTTATTTCATTTCCGCTCAAATCTGCCTGGACTAGTTTTAATATTTACATTTTTAGGAGATTCTCAGGAGATTAGTTAAAGGATAATCCACTTGCATAAAGAAGGAAAAAGTCAAAGGAACGTAAGTACAAAAACAGGAGTTTATAAAACTGGAGTTCAAAAAATTATTAAAAGACATACAAAAATAGGATTCCTAAAAACAGTGCAAGAGCTCAAACACTCACTATCAGATGAACCATGCTTACCGCTCTGCTCTTGCTTCAGATCAGGTGTTTCTGTCCATCCTTCCACTGTAAGTGGTCAACTCAACACTGAGTCTGAAAGGATGCGTAGCTGTCAAGAAGCCACTAGAACACTGAAACTGGACGTCTGAGACATCTGTTTTATGGACTGATGAACCTAAATTTGGAAATATGATTATTTGAATCATGAGAAGCATAAAATGCAACCAGTTTCTAAGACTTTGGAGATGTGGAAAAATATCCCACACCATCCTTTCACTCAGTGTGCGATATACCCCCTGGTATTCGGGGGTCCCATATTGGCTGGCTAGTCCAGCATTGGCTGGCTGCTAACTGACTTGCCATAGCGGTGCTAATGCTAGCTTTAATGCCAACATTTTTGGTCCCAGGTTTTTGTTTTTTTTTTTCTTCTGGAAATGCTCTTTTGTAGTTTGGTAATGCACTTCTTCCACACATTAACTGACATCTTACACAGCTCCTCTTTTGTCTTTGGGTTAAGAAATGAGTAACAATTCACTCTTTTCACCAATCTCTTGGGAAATTGGGCGAGTTTTCAGATTTCAGGTATCCTGGGCATAGTTACAGTTGGAAAGCTACAAGGGACCAACTGAGTGGATCAGTTTACTACA
>JAILXH010111366.1:13904-24908 GCA_023558415.1 Piaractus mesopotamicus
GCCTGTGAGGGTATGTACTTTACGGTTTATATATACTAGTCCGCCTTTTTGCTGAACTTCACTGCTCTCTGCAGAGCTGCTCCAAAGGGACTAGCGGTAGAACTGTGTTCAGCTTGTCCCTTTATGTCCACTTGTCCCATTTCTGGAGTAATTATGGGACTCTTTCATGTAGGTTCTTTAATAAATCCCTAGTACCAAGTTTAAAAAAAAGTATACGCTTGTTGTGGTCGCACTGACATGGAAATTCTGGGCAATATTGGAATTCTTATGGCAGTAGCAGTTATGGATTACAGGAATGGGTTTTTTTTTATATGATTACAGTGTCATTGTGCAGGCTTAGTATTCATGATAGTTAGTAGTTTTACCAGTATTGATAGTTAACAAAAACTTAGTTGACTTTAACATGTTTCGTTTGCTGGGTGCTTCAGATTGTTTAGTTCAAAATATGTAAATGTTCAAAAACAGAATAAATAGTAAGTCTGCTTTCTAGAAATGTGGTTTCTGTCTAGTTAGCAGGCGTCTGTGTAAGGTTTCCTTTGGCATAATTTTAAGAGAAGATAACAGAACAAAACAGTGCAATCAAAACAAGCTATGTCATGTTTGTAATTCTTTTAGCACAGAGTAGCTGTACTCAGGAAGCATGGGTTCATTAACTTTATTAATGTAAATGTAAGTATGATTAATATTGTGATATATTTGGAAATGTACAGTCATGCAACCATTTGCGCACACCCAAGTTTTGTTGATTTTCTAGGTAAAAAAAAAGTTAACACATCAGATGTCTGCACATTTGAATGTACAATTACAGTATATTGAGAAAAAAAACTTTATATTATCTTTAAAAATATTTAATATTTTATTTTTCCCAATATGTTGAACTCAGCAAATAAATTTGGAAATTGTGCAATAAATAAGCAAAAAATGTCATGTTTAGGTTTCTTCACTTTAGAGGATGTGATAACTTATATTCACTTAGACCATCAACAAAACATTGGACCTCATTCATCAATATCTTTATTATCAATAAGTTTTTTCTCAAATTTGTTCTTGAGAAAGGTCCTAAGAAAACGTCTATGTCAGATTCATGACGTGTTCTTAAACCGTAGAATTTTTTGCACCTTTGTGCTTATGAGTATGTGTAGATTCTGTTCTTACCTAAGAACAAATCCCAAATAATAAAACATTGATGAGTGTCAGAATCTTCATGAAAACTACATAAGTGGGATTTAAGAAGAAAGTACAGTTGGTGGATGAGGCCCATTGATTTGACTAGGGATGTTCAAATTTTCATACAGCTGTATACTGAATTTTGTTAATAGCAACCAGCACCACTGTTAGACAGTGTTAGCCTTATTCAAGGGTATAATGACAGTTGAAGAGTAGAGACAGTACCTACAGGCTTACCACAGGGTTCTGAACAGGTGACCCTTTGCTGGAGTATTCTCAATGGGTCGCACAGTATATTATTTGGTTATTGTTATCTTGATATTGTTTTTTGCAGTAGTAACCCAAACCCTCATCTAAAAATTGAAAACTACAAGAAAAGTTTAGATGTTACTAGAACTGAAAAAAAAAAAAAACCATTTTATTGTAAAAGAAAAGAAAAGCACTGTCTCTCTTACAGACGTAGATGAATGTGCTCATCCCAGCCTGTGTGTGGAAGCTGTGTGTGTTAATACTGTTGGCTCCTTCACCTGCACCCAGTGTGAGGTGGGATACACTCTCTCTGAGGACAAACAGAGGTGTGAGGGTGAGTCAGGCTCCAGTCATTCAACTCTAGGAGGTCTGTTTATCCTTACCTTCTTGCTTTTGTGTTATACTTCTATGTTTATAAGCTACATATTTGAATTTTCTCATTTCTTCCTGACAGATATTGATGAGTGTCTCTTCCTGTCTGCGTGCCCAAATGGCATCTGTTTGAACTCGGATGGATCATTCTCCTGTGTAGATTGCCCCACAGGGTACAGTGTCTCAGCAGATGGAGAGCGGTGTGAAGGTGTGTGTTATATTACACCACCCAACAACACTGTAATGAGAGACTGTTGAGTCTTTGTTCACTGCCTGTCAAAGGTTTGGGGACATCTAGCTTTTCAAAATGCTTTAAACACCAGCGAGGGTTGTTTTCTTTGATGGTTTACAATAACTTAAAAGAATAGTTCTGCAAAAAGTAAAATGTACACAATTTCCCACTAATCCCAAATGTAGATGGCCATCCAAGATATCCAAGGTGTCCAAATTTTGCTTCTTTAATTTAGCTCTGGAGTTACAAGGCTAACATAGCTAACACTAAAAGTCAATAGTCACCCAAATGTCCCATGTGAAAGTTTTCTCAACCCACTCAAGCCACATCCAGTTCTTCAATAAGGTCATTAAAATTTTTTAGTAGGCTTTAGGACAAAGAATGACTTTCTTCAAACTATAAAAATGAGCAAGTCTGTGTCACACAGGCACCTCAGTTTGAAAATTCAAGATTAACAGTTATTTATAAATAGAAATAACAGATATCGTACGTGATCTGTAACATCCAAATGCCTGCATTATGTGGATGTGTGACCTTAATGATGACCTAGATGTGGTTTGAGCAAGTTTTGGGGATGTATTTACAGGAAAATGATTTGGGTGACTATTGACTTCTATTGTTTTTTTAGCACCATTAGCCTTGTAGCTGCAGTGTTAAACTGAAGAGGCAAAATTTGAACTCCAAATATGTCTTGGCTAATCGACTACATTGGGGGTAAGTGAAAAGTTGTGCAAATATGATTTTTCCAACCATTCCTTTAAAATATTAAAGGCTAACCGAGTCTATTTTGAGAAAAACAAATCATACCCAAAGACACACATTTATGAGCTTTCAACAATATCAATATCATTCAATATCAAATCATTATTTTGGCAAAATCTGCTCTTCATGCTAAGGAAGGCATTTTGATAAACACACTGAGGGTTGAAATATAAGTATTAGTAAATAGTAAACAGCTGTTTTCTGTTAACAAGCATTTGTGGGTATGTAGTTTTGTTAAGGTTTTCTACCCCAGATGCCTTGGTTGAGCTGAACTGTCATTGTGCTACATGCTAGTGAATTCTAACCTTTTTTATTTCTGTTCAATGCAGATATTGATGAGTGTGCATTACCTACTACCTGCCCTCAAGGAAAATGCATTAACACAGAGGGCTCGTACACCTGCACTATATGTGGTCCTGGATACAGAATATCAGATGATGGGAGCCACTGTGAAGGTGAGCCTTCTGAAAAAGGAGAGGGAGAAAAGAATAGAGAATGACAGAGAAAGAGAAAGAAAAGTGGCTGGAATCATCCACCCATTTATTCATTCACTATTCCCTGTGCAATTATTACACACTACATTGAATGTGACCCAGTGCGTGAAGCAGTATAACTTTCAGACACTATCATGCTACTGGCTATCACATCTAGCTAATCAAATAAGTTATAACTTCTATAACTTATGTTTAAACATGTTGGCATTTTTCAGTCTGGAGCCATACATTCATTGTGGTATATTCCAGCTAAAGGAATGCATGTTGTCATGATGCATCATAATTTACAGTGATTTATGGTTAATGTGTAGTGACTCTGTGGGGAGTCAGATGGTCCACAAAGAATTCACCCTTATGAAATGTTGGCACCCAAAATAGAGGCTAATATATGGCAGCCAGAGAGAGATTTGATGAGATGCAGCTTGCTTCCATGTGCTTCACTACTGGCTTTTATGTGATGCTTTGTCATTGAACTCTTGACAGTACGCCTCTAAGTGTTGTCGCAGAAAATGTGAGGTATTGGGCAATGTAAGACTTGTCTGAGCTAAGATGCTATATTCAGATATCACATCACTTTTGGTTCTGGAGGCTGTTGGCAGCATCCAGCAGACAGATGTACCAAAAAATGACTCTGACCACAAAAACGGATGAAGTCAACTCTGACTGTGTGATATATCCAGTTCAAATGAGAGTTCAGCTGTGACCGCAAATAATGTGCTCATGAATGTCAGGGAGAAAATGTACGTTCTTGTTCCCAGCTGGTATACTGAATATACCCATGTCATACTGATAGGAAGAAAATGTCAGGATATCATCATTTAATATGATGTGTAAAATTAATATCTGTCAATCTCTCTGTATTTGCAGAACAGAACTTGTCTAGCTGAATAAAAAGGGTTTATTTAGTGAGCAGGTAATCAAAGCCCAGTTTTTTGGGCACATAGCCTAGGACTCTATGGACAGTTGTGTTCGACTGTGTAATTTCAGTACTAGTGTTAATGTGTCTCAGCCAAATGTATTGGTAAACGCCTTTGGCTTTTGATCCCAGTTGCGGAAAAATTGACCATGACTGTTTCATGAAGTTTGCGCTCAGTTGCGTACTTTAATGAAGAATCTGTTGAATCATGCAGTTCTTTGCATATGGGCCAAATTGTCAGACAATACAGGGCAGCATGTTCATTTTCTTATTGCCTAGTATCAGATGGTCCCTAGATGTGCTACAGGTATTAGTTATAGTTTGTTTGATCTTACTGACCATGACTGATCACTGATAGAGTCTAGTGATTGGTTTCATCTGGCACAGTCAGATGCACCGCAGTGTCTGGTCCGACTTTTACATCACAGTCTATCTATCTGTTGTCTCAGTAGATGTTACTCCAGCTTTTCATCAGAGTGATTAATTACCACATCTGGCTCTTCTTTCCATTTTTCACTCTGTGTTCTGGTGTTTGGTCTCAGTGTATCACTTATTCCCCCCTGCACTTTATCTATCCATCTTGTATATTAATGTCATTTACAAATTTTCTCTCAGAATAAACTGCTCTCTGTTTTTCATTTCTGTGTGACTGTCTGCCATCCTGCCCAGACTTTGATGAATGCTTGCTGTCTAGTGTGTTCCCAAGCCAACTGTGCAGGAACTCCTCAGGCTTCTATTCATTCTATTCCACACATAGCATTGTAGTGCTGGCTTAGAGATGTTTGAGGATGGCCAACCAGTGCCAGTGTAGATGGATAGCACACAGTGAAACAAACAGATATACATATTGCTGGAGAAAGAAACAAGGTTTAGTATTGTAGCACTCCATTGGCATTCGTCTGCATACTGTTAGGCCTGTACAGTTACATTACACACACACAGTGGGGATGCTGGAGCCTATCCCAGCGGTCATTGGGCGGAAGGTAGGATACACCCTGAACAGGTCGCCAGTCCACAGCTATGGGCAATTTTAGCATGTCTAATTAGCCTGACTGCATGTCTTTGGACTGTGGGAGGAACATGCAAACTCTACACCCAGGCCCTTCTTGTTGTGAGGCGATAGTGCTACCCACTACGCCACCATGCCTGTACAAGTACAAGTTATTTATACAAGAGATACAAGACAGCCCACTTGCATAAGGAAGGAGGTAGAAGTCAAAGGAAAATCAGAGTTTTCAAAACTGGAGTTCAAAAAATAAAAATGAAGATACAGAGAAAATGAGACTTCTAACAACTGTGCCAATCTGGTAGACCACCAAAACTGTCCCATTAGATAAACTGATAAACTGAATTTTTCAGATCTGAAAAAAATAAAATGATGTGAGTCTGAAAGGATGTGTAGCTGTCAATAAACCATTACTGATGAAAAAAAAAAACATTTTCAAATCAAACAAGGAAGGTGCTGGAGCTCAGGCCTTGGACTGGCCACCCCAGAGTCCAGACCTCAACATTATTGAATGTGTCTGGGATAACTTGTAAATAAATTGTGAGAAGCAGAAGATGCAACCAGTTTTGGAGGTGTGAAAAAATATCTGGAAACAAATAGAAGCTGTAAATATAAATGGAAGCTGTAATAAAGGCAAGTATTTAGTCGTTGAGGCTTCTTTGTAATTTTCATTTAAATATATGAATTACTTAGTGGCCATTTTGACTGGAAATTAAAAAAATGAAGGGTAGTGTTTGCCTAATACTATATTTTCAAAGCAACTTCCTTTAAGGCTGGGGATAACATTAATAAAAAACAAACTTAGCTTTTGAGCTTTACCTAATAGCCCTTGAACCATCACCCGAATTCAATTGTGAAATTGTCAGATGTGCGTTACGTTTGCATTTGCTTTGGGAACATTTCAGATACTTTATCTAAGTAGGTTCTGCTGAGATTTAATCGACATGTCTGCACTCACTGTAAAAAGATTAACGGCTTCATTTGAAATTAAAAGCCAGCTTCCTGCTTCTACCTGTTCAGTACACACAAACACACACAACACAGTGAAATTCTGTACCCCAGCAGTGTGTGTGCAGATGGCTGAGCAGTGCCAGGTTATGGAATTTCCAGCTTTCATACAGTGCCTGTGCTGTGAGTGTTTGTTGATACAGCCATTATGAAGCACCTGTAATAGCTTGCTGTTTTGGATGGAGTTCCCCTGCCTGCATACCTTATCTCTCGCCTCCTCCTCATCAACAGCTCTGTCAATGCAGTTTAATAATGCAGGAGCCCACTCACAGCAGCCTACGTGCAGACTAACAGACTTCAGCTAATTCGCTGTGGTATGCAGTCCATTTTATTTGGTTATCGGCAGATCGTTACGGGCCTTTTTGTCTGCGTTCGAAAGTAGGTGGATTGGAATCGACTTGCGTTTTGATTGAAAAGTGAGGAGGTATTGATGGTATCTAAATGAACGACTGGAACTTAGTGTAAGGCAACATCGTAGTGCAGCAGGAGATGAAAAATGAAGACCACCAAGGTTTCTTTTTCTGACCAGTAAATTTCAGTTAATAGCCTAGATTATTTTTTACTGCTTATCCATTCTTTTATGATTTTGTTGACACCACAATTTGTTTGGCTTTGTGTTGCAGATATTGATGAATGCCAGTCTCCTGAAGTGTGCCCACAGGCTGGCTGTATGAACACTGAGGGTTCGTACTCCTGTATGACCTGTGATCCCGGCTTCAGGCTCTCGTCAGACCGCCACACATGTGAAGGTAGACAGCCATGTGCTTGACTTTCAGTGGTGAACTGGACGCATGAACTCCAGAAACCTTTTACTTTGTTAAACATATAATTAGTCCCTAGTTGATCATTGGAAAGCATATTACTTTAATAGGCATACAATGTAAGCCCAGTTTGCTACATGTAGACTTAGCCAAAGCCACTAAACATTTTTTTTAAACAATCATAATTTCTTGTGTAATTTAGTCCAGGACTACTCCTAGATTTCTGAGAAATGTTGCTTTAGTGTTGTGTTAACCTTTTTTTTACATTGCATTATACATTTTGCTCTATTTACTGTTGTTATCCTTCTGATACAAAATAAAAGCACAGTCCTTACAAATTGCTTTGTGTCACCTGTTTCCACAGATGTTAATGAATGTGAGGACATGGCGATGTGTCTGACTGGAGACTGTATAAACACTGCAGGATCCTACCACTGTGACTGCCCCGAAGGCTTTGAGCTAATGGACACTGACTGCAGAGGTGCACTTTTACTTTTGCAATTAGCTATTTTGCACGAATTTACAGATGTTCATATTTATGATGCATCAATAATTATTCATCTGTTCTGCTGTCGGTTAGAACCTAAATGGTTTTGAAACACTATATGGTGATGTTTTTGACCACATGCAAATAAGTTTGGTTATATTCGACGAATTATTCAACATGGGCAGTGAATTTGGCCTTAGTGTTAATGTAAAATGAAGTTTTAAAGGTCAATTTCATCATTTCCCCTATTTTTTTCATAATTCAGTCATTAAGATGTAAACAAACAATCATTCATAGTGGTTCAGTATGAAATATGTAATTCTAGAGAAACTTACCATGTCAGAATTTTTCACAGTGGTGGTGATAGGAACCAAACGTCTGAGGAATTTATTGCTTCTAAAAGCGACCACACAGAAATATATTACGTAAAATGGCATTTTCTGATACTTTTTCAATATGCCTTTAGGCTATGGCATGTTTTTTAATTCATTCATGGTGGAGAGGTACATGTAAGCCGTCCTATGGCAAAATAGTAATTTTTTTTCCAGATTCACCTCTATGTTGCTATTATAAACCTTACATGTAAAAACTCAGAGGCCATTGTATGTCCACTGGTCATTTTGGATAGTAAATAAAGTAGAAATAAATAAATTTAAACCTCCTGTTCCACATACCACCATTTTAAAGAAATCAAAGTGTGTACTTTCATGACAAAACCCTTTAATTCCCCTCAAACACTGTAAGAAAGTAATGCTAATAGTACATAAAAGGTTTGCCATCTGAATTAATTTGACCTTAGATTTTCTGCAAAAATGTGTTGAGTACACCAGATCCCTAGTTTGCATGGCGAGAGCCAAAGTAAAAAGTACTTGCAGAGAGATTGGGGCGAAGTTAAGGGCAGAGCGCTCGTTGAGGGTTGCTGAACGTGTGGACCGCACCCTGCTTACTGAAACAACCCTAATATGGAGACAAGCCAAACATATCTACAGCACTAAAGTCGACCAACAAACTTCATAATAGTACTTTTCTTTTTCTAAAGTCACAGCATAATCAAAGTAAAACATGAGAGGCAAGGGCACGTAGGGAGAAGGTGAGAGGGTTTAAAAAACAGTGTTTAGAAAAAAGAGTTTTCATAATAAAAGAAAATGAAAAAAATGGGATGGGGTGGAATGTGGGGGAAATTAACCTGATAAAGCTGATAAAGTAGAAGGAGGAGAATGGTGTCCAAGGAGACAAGATGAGCAGAGAGAAAGAGAGAGAGAGAGAGAGGGCTATCAGACTCACTTATTGCTCCTAATGGACCATGGTGAGACTTCATCAGTCTCTCTTTTTCCCTGTTGTTGTAGTGTATTGAGTTGTATTGGAGGCCAGAGCCTCACCCTGTACACTATGCACTGTGTCGCTGACCCAGCGAGGTTGCTGCTGTTGCTCATGTCTGCTGTCATTTCACACCACACTCAGAGTGAAAAAGCCCAGAAACACCACGCTGGAAACAGCAGTAGGAATATCACCAAGCATAACATTCACTGCATCCTGACTCACTCCTGTCTAGACTTTCTGTACATGAAAGGCATCCAGAGAGAGGCTGTAAGAAAACTGTCTGAAAAGTTGTTGCAAGTATAGTGATACTATGAAGTGCCATATACAGTCATATGCAAAAGTTTGAGTAAGTGGGGTAAAATTATGTTTTGTTGATTTTCTGAGTGAAAATAGAGAACACACTTCTACACCTTTGAATGCACGTGTACTGTTTTTTTACTGAATTTAAAATACTGGGAAAAAATAAAACATAAAATGTTGCATATCTAAGGGTTATGGCACTCTTAATGTTATGTGATCAGAACTAACTGTTATATGAAGCCCTAAAGCTGTACCCTAAGATTTTCTTGTTAAAGTTGAAAGAAGTAGCATCACTGAGTCATGAGGAAAAAAAAACAAACAAACAAACAAGCAAAAAAAAACACTAACATATGATGTGCTTGAAATAATTATTTAAAAATCAGACGCGTTGGGTTGGATTTTTGCAGTTTCTTTTAGACTACATCATACGTCTTTACATGTTCATGTTATACACACAGGCTCAAAAAGAAGGTTTGGCTCAATGTTTAGGTCTCAAATGCAAAATCAACACTATACTGATGACATTAGTACATAATTTATTTACATTCTTGGAAGAGATGTCCTTCACCAAGTAATTTTTTTAAATTACTCTTTTAAGACACTCGCAATCATGAAATTCATCCACTTGGGGAAGGGGTCTGAAGCACAACTAGAGTTGCAAAATATTTTTCTGCACATTCCAAGCAATTACGCGTTTCCAAATCCCCAAATCTTGCATAGCATAGCTTTAGTAAGTAAACCTAAATAATAAGCCTGCAGTTTAAATAGTTAATATACTCAAATGTACACTTGATGAAATGGAGTCTTTTTACAGTGTCAAGGAACTTAAGCTTAGTTAGAATTTATAAGTTTACGCAGAAAATAACTTCTTCACAAGACGTGGGCCTTCTGTTCATGGCCAAAAAAAACCCTCACTTGTTCCTGAAACATGGCAAGCTGCACTAAATATTCTTAATGTTGTGCAATGCCATTCAACCTGCACATAGGCACACACACCCTTCTGGCCCACTGCCACCGCAAATACTGGGTTCTAATTATGCTATAAATCAGACTGAGTATAGTTTCCTCCGTCTGTGTGTGTATCCCGCTGCGTGCAGTCAGTGGCAATGGGTCACTGGCATGGGACATGAGGGATGGAGTGTCGTGTGTGGGTGTGTTGGTGTGTGGGTACATCATTTTTTCACATCATTTGAAATTGCCAGCTGCCAGGTCGAAAATGACATAGAATACATTTTTGTTACATTAACTTACGTGAAAAATGTTTTTGCTTTTCCTGTAGAGCTACTGTCTTAAAGATTCAAAGTTTTGTCCCAACAACAATGATATAGACATTTGTGTCTGTGAGTATAAATGTCTGTCAAAAGTTTGAGGACACTAAGCTTTTCACTGCTTTTAATAAATGAGCATGTTGTCAGTTGGCTGAAAACTGACAAAAGTCAGTTGTGTTACATGACTAAAAGACTTGGCTGATCCGAAAAAAGTCTTCAGGCAAGTTCAGAGAGCGTATGGGATTTAGAAAACGAAAAGAAAATGTAAAATGTCAGAATTCCATATGGACATTAATAGGTCAATGCATTTAATGAAGGTGTTTGTCTTACATAATTAAAAAGTGACAGTGGAAAATCAAGCATTATGCAAAAGATTCAGCATTAGAAATGTCCTCACATATTTAGTTAGGTAAAGAAAGCAACAGTGTATATGTGTCTTTGTTGTATACATGGGCATGTAACCTCAAATACAGGAGCCCTTATCCTTATCCTATATGAAGATTAATTTGAAATGCTCATTTTTTAGTTGTTGGGTCTTAAATACATGTAGTTTGTTTCTCTTTTGTTCTCCACATATTCTACATGCTCATACAAAGGCCTTTCTTACACGGAATGTTCTCAGCTGTTCTTATTATCAGGCCTTGGAACAAGTAAAGGGGTTC
>JAILXH010111441.1:0-12653 GCA_023558415.1 Piaractus mesopotamicus
GATCTGTGATTTGTGTTCTATTCTGAATAAAATATTAGATGTTGGCACCTCCACATCATTGCATTCAGTTTTTATTGACAATTTGTTTAGTGTCCCAACTTTTTTGGAATCCGGTTTGTACAACAACAATGAAAATATAGTCAAATGTTGATGTTTTGAAGTTTTGGTGTTCTTTTTCTTGTTCTAAAATCACTGTTTTATCTTCATATTGCCTAGTCTCGATTGTAGAAATAAGAGTAGTGTGGAAGGGAGGGAAATTGTGGTGGGAAGTAAAAAGAGAATGTATAGTCTGTACTACTATGAGGCTATTAATCCAATGAAATGCAGTTCTGCTTTTCAGACCTATAAAATAACCCAAAACAAATACCTCCACTCCAATGAAAATAACTCCATAGGAACATGCTGTATTAGGTCTGTCATGTTTTAAAATATGAACTGATGTAAATTTACACTTTTGATTTATCAACATAGTAGTTAGCCTGCATACTGAAAAAGAAACATGGTATTTGCAGGTCATAATATAGCCACATTTGGCAGTCTGAACATTCTCCACATGGGAGAGCTATTAGCACTCTAATTGCCTTTGTGAGCATCACCAAACTGGGTTGGCATCACTGAAAAAGAGGAAAACCCACTTTGTGGACATTGCATATATGTGAGGTGAAATTAAATGTTTTCTTTTACAAATTGCGAGTTTATAAAGATAAAGTGAAATGTTTGCTATTACAAATTGAGAGTCAATCCCAAAAAGAGTTGATTCCCCAGTTCCTGGCATTCGTGAATCAAGAGTTGACTCCAAAATGTTGGATTCAATTGCACAGGAAAACAAAGTACAATGTAAAATTTGTACACGGTCAGTATGTTTGTATGTGTGTGATAAAAACAAAGGCCTCATAGAAATGTTCCATCATAGAAACATCCATCTTTGCTGTCTGTAATCAAGACATCATTGTTTTTTTTGTTTTTTGTTTTTTTTTCTGGTAATGTGGTGGCTTCTGTTTCACGGAGGAGCCATCCAGGTACCTTTCTGAGATCTTGTTCAATTACAGTTAAATTCCCACATTGCATGAGGGGCTTATTTCTTGATTTTTAGTATTGATAATTGAGAAAATCAATGTTTGGAAATTACTCTTGGAACAAATTGTCATCACTTGGAATCAGAATCAACTCCAGAATTTCTTCCTACTGATAACAGGCAACCAGAAAAGTTGTTACTTAAATGATTAACTGTGCTTTTTAAAAAGTACTGTGAAATAATGGAGCCATCAACAAGCTGGAGACAAAAAAGAAAATTCAGTACAAAATTCCGTGATAAAGAGTTAGTAAACAAAGTTACTTTCCACCAAAACTTATACTAAACAATAATACGGACTGTGCGTGTAAATTGCGGCTGCATTGTGGCATATTTTGCATTGTGTCTTCTTACCTTCGTACATCTGGTCCCAAGAGTTTAGTGTTATTCTAATGTTAAACATTCTTTCAGTGTGTGTTCAAGGTCCGTGCCTTGGTCTAACCACTGAGTCTGCTGCCAAATGTTAGGATAAGTCTCTGAACAACATGTCTTTTGAGACCCTAACGGATATGTATGTCTAGTTTTAAAAAGCGCAGGAAAATCGACACAAAACTGGCCACTGAGAGTCGCTCAAACTTCAGTAAATCATGCAGAATATGTAATCAGCTCCTCTTACTTTTTGCATCCCTCAAATGCATATGCATGAGCAAGAGAAGCACATTTTGTGTTTTACCGTGCAAATGGCCCATAAACTGCATGTTTAGGCTTGTGTGTCTGTGTTTTGTACATGGCATTCAGGCAGAATGTGTCAGAAATGCTTAGTACATCAGGTCCTCTGTTTCATCTGTTCATGTTTTAAGTTTCAACCTCCTTATTTAAATTTTATGAGGTCTAATGTCCCACAGAAGAGCTTTTCATATTGATTTATATTCAGCTGACTTTCTTTTAATAAATTATTGAAATGAAACATGTTTGAGTTTTTCTTATAGAAAACCTGTGGAATTCCAGGAGAATGACAGTGTGTAACACTCAGAAAAGCACTCAGAAAACTCTCATGCTCTATAGTTGTTATGCAGCACGTGCTTCAAGTACTACATCTTTAAACAGTAGCCAGTGCAGTGCAGTAATACAGGCTTGCTGTTTCTCATGTAATAAACAGTTGAAGTTCCTGGGCCCATATCAGCATAAAAGGGCAACCTTCACCTAGAGTTCAGTTTAAAGCCATTCCTTCAGCCGTTCCCTAGATGCTGTACACATGACATTGCCAGGAGCAATGGTGAGGCCCAGGGATGACAGTAGCTGCACACTTTAGCTCATTTACTGGCTCAGAGGTGCAGAGGGGTGGTGAAGCTCGCTATGGCCTAGTAAGCACTGGATGACTGGGGAGATCATGGACATTTACTTCAGCCCTGCGGCATAATTAGTACCCAGCTCCACACAATAACTTAAGCTATGGGGACACGGAACGGCCAAAATCTGCAGAGATTTGTAATTCTTGCTTCAGACTCTTTTTAAATGTTAGTTCATTGAATCAAATTTTGGGTGTGAGGAACTTTTGTTAATTGTATCATGACCTTGTCCACTAATGATGGACTTATGTTGCTTATGTGACCTTAGCATTTGCTTACTCAGCTGTTCGAATAAGGCATGTGTAGTTTGAGTTAAAGCTTGTTACATGCTTGTTAGACATTTCATTCCAAAACCATGGGCATTAATGGAGCTGGCCCTCCGCCAGGATGCATTACAGATACATTCTCTTCCTGTGTTAAGTACGAAAGTTGCGTGCAAACCTAAATACAGAGTTTATAGGCTGTGTAGAAAACGTGGAATGCTCTTCTCCTGCTAATGCACATGCATTTGAGGGAGGGCCACACAAAATATTTTTATATCCACACAAAAAAGATTGCGCAAAAAGTGGGTGGGAATATTACACACTACACTACTGAATTCATATTCCTCATTGAGATATTTTACATGTGGAAATTCAAACAGCAAAAATGGTTAAAATGCTGGTCCTTCTTGCCAATGCATTGATGCACAGCAGTTACAAATGCAGCAATGACAGTTGATTCTGGTAGCTTGGAATGTTATATTTTCAATTCATAGAGCCACTGCTGTGGAGTCCTTTTTGAGGGATGTCTGTCATTTTTATATAAAAAAGAAATCACAGCCACAAAGTGCATATTTAAAAGGCAGGGCTTCAAACATAAACATGCAAGTATGTCTTGTTTGGACGTAATTGCAGCAAAAGTGTTGGGTGACTGTCATCGAGGCAATCACACGAATCCAGCGTACATCTGGAAGAATAACTTCAGATTCATTCTCTTTAATATCTGTTTTAGCTAAAGGTAGTGCTCATGACAGAGGCTTCTGTACAGGCTTCTTCAGAGTAGATTGGGTGTGATGAGAACCACTGACCCCAGACAGATCCCAGTCTATTCAGTTCCAAAGTTAGCATTTCCTGTCACCAGACATTTTTTTGAGGAACTCAAGGCAGCTGGTACTGAGACTACAATTCTGGTAGTAACAGAAGATATCTCTCAATTATTTCTACAGGAGGGATGTGCTTCCACAGATATCTCACTGTTTGCCTATAAAGCACATTTGTGTTTTACATCCCAAGATGATGATCCCCAAATGAGCTTTAACCTTTAGAAGTTGCCATTATCTCTCTGACAACAAAAGCATGGTGTAATGTGATGTTACTTGAAGCTCATTGAAGAAATTCCATAGAAAAGACAGATTCTCAACTTTCAGTCCATACCGCATTTGTGTGTGCAAGCAAAAGAGAAGATACTTTATTATGATTTGAATTTGATGAAACATTTTTGCATTTACCTCTTTTACCTGTTTGTCATTGTTTACTACAAAACAGACAGAAAAAAAGAGCAGACTTGAACCTTTCAATACAGAATGTAAAATAAGTGCAGTTCATTGCATAACTTATGTTATTAAATTAAAGCAATTACATAGCTACAATTGGCACACGCATAAAAAGATGGTTCTTCAAGGGTTCGTTGGTAAAGAAAATGGTTCTATATGGAACCATGAACACTCAAAGAACCCTTTGCATGATCGAAGGGTTCTTTGCATCATGGAAGAGTTCTTCAGACTGATGAAGAATGTGCTGTAGATGGGTTCTTCTGTTGTTACAAGCTTGACATCACAACAATAGAACCCTTTTTTTTGGTGCTATATAGAACCCTTTTCAAAAAGGTTCTATATAGAACCATCTACAGCACAGTCTTCATCAATATGAAGAACGCTTTCATGATGCAAAGAGCCCTTTAATCATCAAAATTAATAAAAGGGTTCTTTGAGTGTTTATGGTATGGTAGAACTGTTTTTTTTTTTTTACTAAAGAAGGTTTCCGTCAGATTAGAAATGCCACTTTGCTGAAAGAGTAACCGTAAAACAAGGTCAAATATATTGTGACATCATGGTGAAAAAGAACCAGGTGAGGCCATAATATCTGTTCAGAAAGGCTCTTACATTTTAAACACAGCAGAAAAGACATTTGAAATTCAGTCAGACTGGCAAAAGGAACACTCAGTGCTGTTCACTTCCACTCTACGGTTAGCACAAAATCCCACTCAACTAAACCCACACCCCAACACAGAATAACAAAAGTAACACATAACACATCTTAACAAACAAACAACAACAATCCTTCTTTTAAGGAGAGTGCGTGTCTCTCATGAACCTCTTTTTAGGGCCCTTTTTCCATGCATGCTTACGAGCTTCAATGCAGCACAGCCGGTGGTGGAATGCCGCAATGTTGTTGCTGTATGAAAAAAAAAACATGCTTATTTTTTATGATTTTTCTTCTACATGATTTGAACACAATGTTAAGAACTAAGTTACTACTTTGGTGATACATGGTTTATTTTTGGACAGTGATGATATGCTAATATTGTTTCTTACAAGCGTCAGTGCCCATATTTAATTGTATTTAATGTGCTTTGTCATTTGACTATTTTCCACGTTCCAGTAAAATCCCATAGCAGAAATGTCTTTATTTGATGGAGTTTTGACATGTATGGCCTGAACTGAACTTCTAGCTCTAATAGTCAAAGCTCACCACTGATCTTAAGTAGCATCAGCCTCAGATGCTCGTTGCCACTTTAAGGAACAAACTGCATCAGACTCTGATGATAGGCTGAAGTCTAGCTTGTGAGAATGTAATTTAAAAGGTCAGGCTATGAAGCATTCTTGTCAGTGCTGTTAAATTGCAGTGGGAATAGTAAAACATAGTCATTGCTCAGTGGTCTACAGATGTGTGTGACAGTTTGACTGTAATTGTTTATCAGCGCTACACTTCCGAGAACTGATCTTGGTCCGAGTTTCAAGAACCTGAAGAATAGTAGCTGTCGCCAGTGCAGCGCTGAGGGAATGGTTTTAAAGCACTGCGGGTAAGCCAGGCCGCAGCAATGCGGAGATTAATGGTCTTTGAACTTTAGCACTGTGACTCCTATCAGGAAACTTGATGAATGAATTTCTGAACTCAGGAGAGAGGTGCCATCCTATCGTTAGCATTTTGTTTCGTGCATTTCAGAAAGCTTTGCGACATACAATGTGGTGCAGTCTGAGGTAAATGCAGTATTGATTGGATACTCCGAAGTTATTTTGATGTTTGGAGTTAAGATAGGCCATTCTTCTTTGTAGGCTGAGTTCTCCCTCGAAGGAGTAATTTCATACATAGCCATATGCTCTCTTTCTTTCTCTGCATTTTCTCTATGTGAAATAAACATTAAAGACTCTTTTAGACCACTGTCCAAATCTCTTTGTCCAAAGGAAAGTACTGATGAAAGCACAGGCTGAATCTGAGGGCTTAATGCAGTTTAAAGGTGCACATTTTATGTCGTAGTCACTCAGTTAGTAGTACAGCTGAAATGTAATAGGGAAATGTATATGCAGACTGATTTTGAAGATCCAGCAGACAGAAACCTATGTTTTAAGCTTATGTATCTATTCAAATGTAATGGCGTAACTACATGACAAATTACATTGGGATTTACATGTACATCCCATTTACATTCTGTGTGGACAGCTTTTGTGTTTTCCTACTGCATAATCATAAAAAATATAGTAATGTAGTTAGGCTTATTAGCTATCTTGCTTGCTAGTTAGTTAATTGGCTGATATAAAACAATTCACTTGACTGTTCTGCGCTCACACACTCACAAAAATATCTACATTTACACAGACTCGTGTAGAGTCAAGGAAAGCTTTTCTTTTTCTTCTCTCAACTGGCACATAAGCTTTATGCTTGTTACAGCTGAGCAACTGTTAGCTGTGCTGAGAGGAAACAAAATAGTGCACACAATTACATAAAATCATGTGTTGAATGAAGCAAGTTTATATTTTTCTCTTACAAGTGTGAGAATATAAAGAAAAACACATGCCTGCTAGCAGAAATGCAAATAGCATTTAGCCTTAGCTTCCTAACTAGCATATGTGTCACCTTAGCAAGCTCTGTACACAGTAATAAATCATAACAAAAAGCATTGAACACACTAACATACTAATCTGGCTTACATTCTTGTGCTTATTGGTCATGTAATAGTGCTTGATGATTATCTGTATGTTAAGTCAAGTCAAAGTTTACTTAAATAGCATTTTTTACAACAGGTGTTGTCACAAAGCAGCTTTACAGAAAATTCCTGGTCTAAGCCCCCATGAGCAAGCCAATGGTGACAGTGGCAGAGAAAAACTCCCTGCCACTGTCCCATCCTCCTCAGGTCAACACCGGACAGCACAACCATAACATAGGAGTAATATGAACAGAGAATAAGGTTTTAGCATTAATATAATATATTAAAAAATAGATAAAAATGGGAAAAAAACTGCCTGTCATTGGACAGAAGTACTTAAGATTAACCAATACTAATACTAATATTAAGAAGATTAAACAATACTAAATGCTACTGGTCTTTTTTCAGCATGGTGGAGTCTTCAGTACATTGCTGATGGCCAATGGAAAAATGGCAGTTGTGGTTTTCTGGTGCCAAAGGTTCCAGTACTTTGTACAGAGGAAAAAGTCTCCAATTATGGCTGTTCTATTTGTTTCTAGTCTAAAAAACGATACAGATGGTTTTTATGTTAGCGGCAGTTTGAAAAGATGCAGTGACGCTTAACAGCAGACTACTCCAGATCAGCCTAGAGCCTGAAGTCTAACTTTGTTGTGAGACAGCTAGCATATGCGCTTCATGTTGATGTGCTGCATAAATATCTTATCAAAGAACACAGCAGCACCAGGAGGTAGGCAGTGGCAGAAAGAGTGGATGTGTGTGTGTGTGTACTTTGTATTGGTCTATTTGTGGTCGTTTTGCCCACGTGATGAAGATTATTCAAAAAAATTATTTCATTAATGCAAAATGCACCTTTATTAAAGAAATTTTCCACCAACTTATCTCTGTCTGCTGCCCCATATTTCAACTCATTTTCCTTACCTTTAAAAAGAACTGAAAACCTGTTGACTCAAAACTCTCTTATAGAAGGTTTTGACCAGTTTCTCAATTCCGCAAACCAAAGCTGTTCCTATGAAGTTTTATCCAGCTTTCAAACACTGGAACATTACTAAGCACAGTGTTAATGTGTTGTTACTTATAAAAACACTGTATATCATTAGAAAAGACACAAATAAATATAAATAGAAATAGAAAAATGTAATAAGAACTTATTTTGAAACAGATACTTGACATCTAGGCTAGTTTGAAGAACAAAATTAACCAAACTTTGTTCTTCAGATTTCTCCTCAATGTCTCCAGCCATTGCATGGATGTATTAAATTCCATCACCAGCACATTTGATTTAACATAATGAAAGATTGGTTTGCCAAACCAAGTGTTGGATCATAACTACAAACAATACTTGGCTGCCAGGATTATTTAGGATAGGAATAAGGCGAGGTTTGGAAATGATTAAACAAACACAGTGACATACATAAAATCACTACTTAGTGTTTTAATATTAGTATTTATTGAAATTTTAGTGCTTAACAAAATAAATTTCTTATTGCCCAGAGAAGTGGCTTCCCAAACACATTCAGCGATGTTGCGGTCTGGACTCTGGGGTCTTCTGAGAACACTAGCAGCTTCTTTGTTTGCAAAGGTTTTTTGTCTGTTTCCTTTTCTCAGTAACATCTTCTTGACATCTACTTGACCCATAGTGTTGAGTTTTCTTTTCACAGTGGAAGGATGGACAAAAAAAAAGAGGGAAATTGGATTATATTTATTTACTCTAGTAATTTGCTATGCACTAGTCATGTGTGTAGCAATATTATGTTTTATTTTATTTACGTTAAAGAAAGTCAAAATAACCTTTACATACTGAGATTATAGCTGGGGTTGAGTTTAAGTGTAGGCATAAAATGATTACACAAAATATAAAACAAGCTGATGAAGAAAACCTGGTGTGTGATGATAATAACAGTTTTTTAAACCCTTAAAATCCCAGGCTTATTACATACTAAGGCTTATTATTCAGTAACTACTGGAACGTCAATGCAAACTGGTTGTGCTATAGGTTATACATATGTGTCATAAAACTTTGGGCCCACTGGCCATCCCTGGCCATGTAAGGGGTTAATGTATTATTGTATGTACATAGTTTGTTTTTCAGTTGCTGTCTTTTTTGAGAGCTTGGAGTCAAACATCTGATGCTAGAGGCTCTTCAGCTCAAAACATCATCGTTTAAAAAAATGAAGGGAGAAAAAGGTTATTTAAATTGCCCACTTGGGAGGCCTGCATGGGCATCCACTGACAAGATACCTAAGCACATTTCATTTAATATATTCAGTATGTTATTGTTTCTAAAGCTTCTATAATTGATTTTTGCTGCTCTTCAGATTCACCAGCAACAGCAACAGAGTCCAAATTGGCAGCTGGCTGTGCTAGACCTACAGAAAAGTCAGTCGTCATGTGTATTGTTATAGTCTCAAATAAAAGGCTTTGGTTTTTGAGAAAATGTGCAGGCAACACATTCTAATCGGCGAGCGGCGCAGGTCTATTGTTTGAAAAATTGCAACAGCGACGCAATGGCGCAATTATCTCCACGTGGGAAGCTGTTCATATTTCAAGGTTTCCCTTTCAGTAGGGGAAAAAAAAAGAAAGGAAAAGAAAGAAACAATGGCTTCCCGCGCAGACAGCAGTAAAAGAAAGTGGCAGAAAATGACACAACAATTTTGGTGGTGTCAAAATGATAAACAAAATGCATAAGTAACAATGGATAACAAGTGACGCGGAAGCGACGCAGCAGAGAGCGGAGATGTAAACAAACAATTATAAATGTGGTGGATGAATGAAAGAGCTGTGGAGCTTAAGTGAGACGGACTAAAGCCACTATGTGGCTTCTCGTAAACACTCACATTTTACTGAGCATATGCACAGCACAGGCTACATCCTAACTAGACTTGCATGCACTTTACTATCGTTGGGTCATAATCAACTCAACCTAACAAGAGAGCGATGAGATGTTGGCCTCTTTGGATTTGCTCCATTCACAGTCTGAGCCTCATTAAGACACAATGTAGGCTTAGTAATGGTGCACTTAAGAGTTAACAGGCTGTATTGTCAGACATACACTGAGTCACAGTCATTTTTAGCACCTTTTGCAGTCTTCAGACACCCCAAGTTGACTGGAAGCAGTCAAGTAGCCCATTTCATGAGCATATTTTTCATATGTTTAACAACCAGATCAAAGGGAAGGGGAAACTTTAGTGCCAGTAATGGAGGAGAGATTATTACCTGCAGTTGCTGAGCTGCCTGAACTGTATGATTTTATGGATTGAAATCATCAGGATATGATGTATCAAAAAGGATATATGAACCCCAAAAATGGTGGCAGGCTGTTCTGGCCTGCAGGAAATCGTGGATGTGTTTTAAACCTCAAATGACAGGCTTTGGTTTCGTCAGTCACAAAAGCTACTTCCAGGCCCAGATCATCAAGTGATCAGCCCTTGGGCAGAAATATGTAGTGGGCCCTGACCTGGCTATTATTATTTTATTTAATTTTATTAATATTTTATGATATCACAGCAGATTACACAAAGCCTATGTAGCATCACAATGCCAGCATACTAGCTGTGGTGTTGGGCATGTCATATACTGTTTACTGAAGTAGCCTAGTAGGTATATCAACATCTTATACAGTCAACAACTCAATGTCAAATCAAATAAAGTACAATTCAGTAATATTTCAACAATATTTATTGTCAGTTTCCTCTTTTTAGAGAACGACATGTAAAATAATCTGACTCACTTCCTTCTCTGACTGCTGTTTCTCGCCTCGGCCCTCCCCTGAGTGTGCGTCACTTACTCGAGTCTCAGTGCTCATCGTAATGCACAGACCTGATTGGCTGAGTAGCGTCACGTGTGATATTTACAACGCATGCGATTGGTCTGTGAGTCTCCCGGGCTGCTAAAGCTACTGTAAAGGCTAGAAATGTTACACCGATTAAAATAGGACCACCTGTCGAAATTAAATAATTCTCCATAGTTTATCGGTTATAGGTCCAGGTCCGCATAGGACAGTGTCTGGGTCCAGACTCGGACTGGGGTCCGCCTATTAGTGACCTCTGTATTAGTGGATAGTAAAATGGTTGCTGAGCAGTGATTGGAGGAGAAAATGAAGCAGACATTAAGGAAAGACATAAAGAGTGTCAGGATTATGATCAGCCATGACACAACGACAAATGAGTTTATTTTTCCGCTGTGTCACTCATAAAGCTCCCGCTGTGAGTCAAAACAGCTGTCAAGATTTTCTTATAATTGCTCAGGGGAGCCCCTTAGTGTCTCAGTTCCCCTGAGCATGCATCCATAAAACCCAATAGTGCAAACAATATTTAGTCAGTGGAGGTCCTACTGCGGTCCGTTTTCAGTGATGGATAGGTTGGAACCAACAGAACTAAAGCCTTTCTCAGAGCAGCGGTAACTCTGAGATGATTTTAGCATTGTAGTGTGTACTACAGCGGTACAAGTGTGTCAAGTTCAGTGAAGGGTTTACTACTTTCCTTACCTTGAACTTCTTTTATAACTGATGAGCTGAACTGGTGTGTAACACTGGATAACAAATAAGGAGGAATTGTGACCAGCAGAGAGTGGAGTTGTGAACAAATGATCTTAAATGTGTTGAGCCTAAGCAGCTTACGTGAGACAGACTAAAGCTGGTGCATGACACCTAACAGTCAGTCATATTTTACTGAGCACATGCACAGCGAGGCTTTAATCGAGTCTGAGATTTTGATCAAATCCCAGATATAGGCTGAGAACATTCCTGACACAATCCACAGCACCAAGTTTTGATTCTGAACCAGGCCACTACCAACTGGAGACTGTACATTCCTTAATATATACGCACAACATTTTAGGGGGATAAAACAGTAGAAAAAAAGCACATTTTGACCAAGGAGAGAACAAAAAAAATAACATCAAGGAGCTACTTCATCATCTCTGGCATGTTTTAGTCATGTTCAAGTATTTTCACATGTTATTTAGTGTGGTATATGGTATATACTATGGTTAATTTAGTGGGTAAGTGCTCAGTATTCAATTACATCTTAACCCTGGTTGTTACCTACTGAGAATCACAGCCATGACCAATCAGCTGCTTCAACCATCATCCAGAAAGTCTAGGTTGCATATCGCCTTGTTCTCATGGTGGCCTCATGGACTTCAGTGGACCTCATTGCCAGCAAATTCAGTCACTCTAGACTCACTCTAGACTCCTGAACGTGAAATTTGAACCCAAATAATATTTGAGAAATTATGTCTGATCGCAGTTGAACTTCAATAATCAGGTCCTGTTGGATTTAGATGAAACGTTTGAGCCAGAGGGTTTTCAATTGTGCAACAGAGTCCAGTTTCCAGACCTTAATTTTATAATCACGGGTACTAATTGCTGATTCCATCCAGTGTCATACCTACCAGTCATTGCAAAACCCTCAACTGGCAACTGGATTTAAGGTCTTGAATTAAAGAACACAGTTTTATGCTCTAATGCACAACACAGGCATGCAATTAACCCAACCCAAGGAGAGAGTGATTAAAGGAAGCTGCAGTTAATAATCTGCTAGGGAAACTGATAGGAAAACGTTGTTATGGAGTAGGAATTTATATGGTATCTAATGTGGAGTGAGCTTTACGCAAGTGCATGGTTAGCAACAGATATCAGCTGTGCAGTGAGGATTACTTAAATGGAACTTGAGTACCCCAGTGTAGGATTCCGTAAAAGCTCCATTCCCTATTAGAGCAGCTGAATTGTAGCTGGCTAGTTTGCGAAGTTCAATTGATGCTTTAGCAACCCTCAGAAAGAGCCGAGGCTCCTGAGATAGAGGCAGCGTTTTTTTTTTTGGCCTGGAAAATAAATCTGATTCTGTCCACCATATTGATTCACTCAGCTTGGATAATAGACTTCTTAGAACTAATGGGACAGTAAGTACACAATTGTGTTCGATTTTTTTTTCTCCCAACAAGTACAGGTGCCACAAATGAATATTGGCCATACCCTAAAAGCCCACCTGGGCCAAAGCCAGAAATTGGACACAGAGAAATGAAAAAAAGAAAAATGAATGGTTCAGGTTTGGACAGGAGAAAACCATTCTGCTGCTGAGTTTTTAATGGAGTGCTTTTTTTTTTTTTTT
>JAILXH010111441.1:13001-38221 GCA_023558415.1 Piaractus mesopotamicus
AACTTGGAATGTCTGCAAATTACCTCCACGGGTGCCTGCAGACAAAAGGATTGTTGCTTAATTAACCTCACATTAATCCATTTAACTTCCATCCTTTTTGTCTCGCAACCATGGCTTTTGAACTGTATGAGTTTGTTGTTCCGGCTGACCTTGATCGCCTACATTACCAATCCAGAGTGAGAGTCTTAAAGGAACACGACAGCGTTTTTCAACTTGATCTCTATCTGCAGCATCTGAAACATACGATGGATGGATGATGACTTGAACACGTTTTCATGTACTTGGTGAAAGGACAGAAAACACGTTGACTCCACATTCTAAAACATTCATAGTAGAAGCCATTGGGCAGTTGCTTTAGTGTCTGTTATAGTAAAAGAACAGAAAAGCCCAGAGGGGAGCCCTCAGGGCCTTCTAGGCCTTCAGAGAAAGCCTACTGAGCCTACTGATTTTGCTTCAGGAGCTGAAGGCCTAATATGTCAGATTAACCGCTAACATAATTAGGAGTAACAGTGGAATCAACCATGTATTGTTTGTTTGTGTGTACAAAAGGGGGGACAGATTTTGTGAGTACAAACATCATTCTAGGTCTTCTGGAAGTCCTAGATAGGTCACTGACTGCACATATGGGCTGTAGTCTAACCAGGTTATAGTGAGTTGTTAGAAATGGAAAGCAGCAGTGGCAGTTCTATACCAGGACTCTTTACTGAAGTCTCTGTAAAACTGCTACAAGGTAAACTGTATAGTAATGTTTATTACAAGCTTTTAATTAAACACTGAGTGTTGAAAAGCTTAGCGCTAAAATACTATAATATTTGGAGAAGTTAGCATTATCGGAGACGACTGTTTTTTCCTTGTTCCCGACTGAATTTTACACCTATGTCCCAAACTGAAGGCCTAGCTCTGATAGTCATGATTTGCCACTGCAAGACCTGTTGATTCAAAGTCACTGGCATCCATTATAAGTGCATTTCTGAAGGAATTGCCCATTGACTTTTATTAAAGCGCTTTTTGGGTCAAAAGATTTTCTGTTTTCTGTACAGCGAAACACACTGAAATTACTGTCTGTGATAACTGACTGTATGCTGCAGCAGAGAATAGGTTGAGAAATGCTGGAGTATTGCTTCCTCTTTGTCTATAATACAGTAAAGTACATGCCAGCAGCCAAGATTGTTGTGGTGTGTCACTTTTGTCCTAATAATCTTCAAAGCAAGCTTTGAATATAGGATTTGTTTCTGTGTTTGATCTTTAAACAGTATTTCTCTACAGTTTATGTGTCATCACTGCGATTTGATTTGTGAGAAAATGGCAGGATGTTAATATTTTGGACTCACGGCCACTGCTTTTCTGATGAATTAGTAAGCAGCATTTCATTCAGGCTTCAAACATTGAATGTGATTCGTTGTGACACGTGAAATTACTTATTTGGCGTTTCTGTCAGTGTGAGCTGTTGTGTGTGAAATGTTTGACATGTGGAGCTCATAACAGTAGAGGCTACAAAAAAAGGACATTTGGAACTGTTGCTAATTGCATATATTAATTCAACTGATGAGCAGATTTTCCTCAGTGATCTCATGTGGTCTTTTATTTTAGCCATCGAAACAAACCACACATATATTAACAGAGAATTTTACAAATTTTGGTGCATTAAAAGTTTGAATATGAACCTAAAACTTTTTTCAGTTTTGATGTAACGCAGTTTTGATGTAACACATAACAAGACTATATGTATAATTCAAATGATAATAAGATCTCTTCTACTTAAAAGCCCACATCATGTAAATTCATAGAATGTTTTCCTTGCTTTTGTTGTTTTGTTGTTAAAGTTTCAAGCCATACCATTTAGTCTCTTGTCCATACAGCCCAAACTATTTTCCAAACAGAGAGTATTTACATACTCTATATGGCCAAAAGTATGTGTTTCCTAATTACTGAGTTCAGACATTTCAGCCACACCCATTGCTAACAAGTGGATAAAATTAAGCCATGCAGTCTCCATAGACAAACACTGGCAATAGAATGGGTTGTACTGAAGAGCTCAATGCCTTTAAACATGGCACTGTTATAGGATGCCATCTTTGCCACAAGTCAGTTTGTGATGTAAAGCACTCCGACACTGAACTCTGGAGCAGTGGAAACATGTTCTCTGTTGCTAGGTGGTTGCTATGGTATCCAAGGTGGTTGCCAAGGCATTGCTAAGTGAATGCCATAGTATCCCAGAAGATTGCTAGGGCGTTGCTAGCCTGTTGTTATGGTATCTACAGAAGTTGCTAGGGTGTTGCTAGGTGGTTGCTATGGTTTTTCAATGTGGTTGCTAGGGTACTAGCTAGTTGCTATGGTATCTCTGGTGGTTGTTGTTCTTGTTGGTTGCTAGGGTGTTGCTAGTGAGTTGTTATGGTGTACCATGTCATTTATATGGTGTCCTTGTTTCATTGTTAAATAAGTAAGGTGCACAAAATGTTGTTTAACGAAAATTGTACGAAAACTGCATGTCCAATCAACGAGCTGTATACAAACACACAATTCCTGATCAGACTGAAAATTCCGGTGTTGGAACTTGGTTGATATCTTGAAAACCATGGGACTAGCAGACAACAATCTGGCAGAAAAATACAGAAAAAAACTGAATTTCTTAGCTTGTCAGTGATTGCACATTGCAAAGCAAATTGTTTGGATATTGTTATCTGATTTATTTCTTCTTCTTAATCTTCTTCTTGCATCTGGGATAACATAGCAACTGCCTAGCAAAACTTTAGCAACCACTTGGGATACCATTACAACCTAGCAACCACCTGGAACACAATAGCAACCACCTGGGATACCACCGTAACCAACTAGCAACCACCCTAGCAGCCACATGGGATCACATAGCAACCATCTAGTGACACCCTAGCAACCATCTAGTAATGCCCTAGCAACCACCTGGGATACCATACCAACATCCTAGCAGTCAGGAATACCATAGCATCCACTCCTGAACACCAAAGCAGCCACTTGGGATCCCATAGCAACCATCTAAAATACCCTAGTAACTGCATGGCAAGACCACAGCAAACATCTGAAAATTGTATAAGCAGTGCATTCACTCTGCTTTTTCATAGGAATGCACTTTTCTAGTTTTAAGTACCTACATATGTCTTAAAGTATCCAGATCCCCCTGCTAATTAGTGAGTTCATTCACTTTCAGGTGCGCACAGTTGCGCACATACAGCTTGTATGATAGAAAAATATAGGAAAGCATTGCCAATAGAGCGGGATGCTCTAAAGCAGCTGCATATGAGCCAATGCCAGACAACAACTACAGTGCTGGAGTATAAAGCCCCAGCATTGGGCTGCGCAACAGTGAAACTGTGTTCTCTAGAGTGATGGAGCTCCATCCAACACTTTTGGGATCAGTTGAAGTGGCGTTTGTGATCCAGAACTAATCATGCCACATCAGTACCTGACCTCCCTAAAGCTCTTGTGGCTGAATGCAGTCATGTCCCCTCAGCAATGTTTTACCATCTAGTGTAAAGCCTTCCTACAAGCCTAGAGGCTGTTAATGCAGCAGTTATTGTTGTTATGAATGCCTTGATTTGAGAAGAAACACCGGAAGTGCAGTTATCAACAGACTTTTGGATCACTAAGAAATCATTAATTAAAAATGACACCATGCTTTTGTAGCAGCCAGCAATAACTCCAACTTCTAAGTGCTGGCAATATCTGTAATAGGACCTTGTAAATAAATATTAAGACATCTGGGCTGGAAGAAAGAGTTTATTTGTGAGTATTAAAACAGTGAATGTAAAACGATATGCCAGTTATTACTCTCTCCATTGGATTCCTCATTTGACTTTATTATCTGCAAAACCGGCTTACGGATGCTGTAGTGGTTTCAGTGTAGAAGCCGAATCAGTGCCTTCAGCACCGTTATTACATTTAGAAATAATACACGAAGGATAGTGGGAAACTATGAGGTTGACCGATTTCTACACTTCAGTCCAGAACTAAATCCATTAAGGAGTGAAAAATGGAACAGTATTTGTTGGGGAACACAATGCCTGTAGTGTGTTATAGCTAGATATGGCAGTGTGTACATATGATAAATGAGGTATCCAAGCCAAGTTTCATTATGTATTGATTGATAACAGTGACCTTTATGTGCCGATGCTCTATGACGAACTTATCAATTACATGGCGTGTGCTGCAAGCATGACCTGCCATGACGCTTTTACAAGAAACCTAGATTCAAATTGTTGCTGTTATAAAATGATCTCCAATGACTTTATTGGAGAAGGAAACTTGTGCGTGTACATTAAGGTAGTGAGATTTTATTCCTACTAATTTCTGTTGCTCTATTAATCATGAAATGTTCACGCAATATAAAGGGCTTCTGTCATTTTCTTTTATGGATAAAAACTGTGAGAAAAATTGTTATAAGTTATTGATATTTCAAAACATCCTACCTGAAAAAGTTGAAAATATTTTAACACATCCTACAGAGAATACAGTTCTGCACGTTTAAATACACAATTCTTACACAACACCACACATTTTATTTTCCCAATATATTTAACTCAGCCAGTAAATAGAAAGTGCATACTAAAATTTTCAGAAATATGCCAGATGTTAGTGTGTTCTCTGCAAAAGATAAACTTATTGTCACTTAGAAAATCAACAAAACATGTCATTTGACCAGAGGTGTTCAAATTTTATATGTTTTCATGTTTAACATAAAGTGCTGCAACATGTGCGATTATGAAGTGTCAATTATGTTCTTTTGGACTGTATTTAAAGTAGCAACCTCTCAACAACAGGGTAAAACCTTAGACCCTGTTAAAACCTTTTTAAATCACTCTGGATGAAACCAATTTGAATTTAGCTTGTCTCTGTCTGCATCATGTAGAAACTTGAAATGCAAAGTACATTAAGAATCATACAAGAATCTAAATCTCTAACGCACAAAGCTACAATTGATTCAATTACTGTGTAAATACTGTTTAATTACTATTTAGTTTTACTATTAAGCTTCAACTAGTTTGTAGTTGAGAATTAACTAGTTTGTTACCAATTTGTGCTTTGTAATTACATTTATAATAACTGTGTGATTGTCATTACATATGAATAGTACAGCAAAATGAGATTAATGACTCTCAACGTCTAAGGGTTAACCTCAGCTCAAAACCTAAACCTAATTTTAATCATGATTCTAACCCCAATACTGTTGCGAATCAATTAGTATAGCAGATAGTCTACATTGGACAATCTAAATAAAGTGGGAGCGAATAAATAAAGTAAAAAAATATCTGAAAGGGAGGTAAAATTACAGTGTTCTTGTATCCTGCAGCGAGTAAAGCAGGCTTGTAACTGTCAGAAGGAGGTGATGCGTGTAGAACGGGCCTCTCACACAACTCCTGTACTCTGACAACCTAATCTTTATCACCTGTCAGTCTGCCGAGAGACGAGCGCTCGCTCTCTTTCACCCGCTAACTCTCATTCTTTCTTTGTCTCACAAACGTGCACGTCTTCTCACTCTATTGCATAATGCTAGGAAACGAGCTCCAACCCTGACTGCAACACATCCTCAGTGACACTGATAACATCAATAATGAAAGACTGTTGGCAACTAATTTGTTCATTGATTAGTCAACAATGTCAACTCACTGAGACATGGAAAACATCTGACAGAAAGAAGCTAGACCTGTGGAAAGTTTAGTAATCTGGAGTCTGTATTGCCAGTTTGTTAGGTACACATGCCTTGTTTCTCCACTCATTGGCCACTTTATCAGAAACACCTTCCATGTAGGTGCATTTTAGGTTTACAATTACTGACTGCAGCCTAACATTTATAACCCCTACTCCACCCTCTCCATCAATGTAAAGGGACCACCACAGGACCACTGCTGACCAGATATTTTTTTGGTGGGGGATCATTCTCAGCACAGCAGTGACACGGATGTGACAGCGGTATGGTAATGAGTGTTGTGCCCGTACAAGAGTTTTTATACACAGGGCTTTCTGTTGGAAGCATTATGTGCCAATTTCAGGTGCAAATCAGACACATTCTGCCTGCGTGTTATGTACAAAACTGGTGCACAAGTGTGAACATGTAGTTTATGGGTTGCGTGCATGGAAAAATACAAATTGTGCTTCTCTTGCTCATGCATATACACTTGAGAGGGGATCACAGAAAATGTGGGAAGATTATGCAGAAAATGGAAGTTATTGGACGTGTGTCTGAGTGCATATTCCACCCAATTTAAGTTTGAGCAACTAGAGGCAGTCAGTTTTGCGTGTAATTTTCTCAGCCTTTTAAACTTTTAAAGTGGCTAAACAGAAGCCTGAACACGTGCTGAAAGAATGTTCACCAACAGAATAAAACTGTTTCAACTCTCAGGATCAGATGTACATATGAGAGGAGTTACAGCACAAAATAGGCTGTAATGTGTCCACAATATGCACTCAGAGGCTGTATTACTGTTTCACAAATTAACAACTTTGATAATTACTGTATAGGGATGGGTATCATTAGATACTCTTATTGATACTACTCTCCATAATTTGGTGCAAAAAACAAAGACATGGCATGAAAGGATGTGAAAATATTTAAAATTGAAAGATGTGAAAAGGCTGTGGTCATCTCCCTACAGCTGAACATATTAACAATAATAAGCAATACAACATTAGTTACCCCTGGTTGTCTGGACAGCTCATACTAAGTTCAAACTCAGGCTACATAACAGTTTGTGATTTATGCTATACTAGGTACTATACTATATATATAATATACTACACACTCGCACACATGCACAGTGAGAAATTATAGCTCTATCTTTTTCATGCACAGTTTATGTTAGTCATCCACTAGTCTTTCATTAGTCGTCAGTTTCTGACCACAGGACCACTGTTGGCTGGATATTTTTGGTTGATGGACTGTTGACTTGGACATGTTTGAAAAGAACTTGGTAACACCAAATTCAGCAACATTGCCTACACTCGTACCAGCACCGCACATATTAACATGCTACTACCGCATCAGTGCCACTTCTGTGATGAGAATTATGCACCACCCAAATAATGTCTGGTCAGTGGGCACTCATGGTGGTCCCTTTTGCTGGATGGGGTAGAAGGGAGCCAGTCAGCAAGGAGTCTGGTCCGCTTGACTGACATGACAACTAAATCACAGTTTGTTGTTTTGGTGTGGAGTATAGGGGCACGTGATTGTAAAAATCCCATGGATACATGGATATACAAAGAGTCAAAGTCTAAGACCACATTGAAAATCTGGTGTTTTTTCAGTTAAACCTGGATTAACTGAAAAATGTTATGACAATTAAAATGAAGAAGAAATATTTGAAATTTGGCATTTCTAGGTCACTATTCAAGTTGAAGCAAATTTGTGAAGCTGATCATGTTAAGGCCTTGTACAAAAAAAATCTGATTCATATTACGTCATATTAATATGTCATACTAAGTCATATTACGTCCATTGGAACACATGTTCAGATGAGTCTCAGGAAGATTTGATCTACTGATCAGAAGCTTTTGCACAAGCCTTTGGAGTCCACACCAGCTGGAGCACACACTGTCCCTTAAGCAAAAGGGGGATGTACTGTACCAAATACTAAGAAACTCTGAAATTCATGTAAACATTTGAAGATTCTACTTTTCACCCAAATTGTTATGCTGATACAGTCATTTGTAATGAAAAACTGTTTAAATTAGAAAGGAATGCAAAATAGAATCAGTTTCACTAGAGGTCTCAGATTTTTGGACCCCACTGTACGTCTTGGTTTGAAAAGTTAAATTTTCATTCAGTGCAGGTAGCTGAAATTTAACTGGGAAAAACTCTTTGTTTCCTGTCTGAATTATAAAAAAAATGCTGCACAAAACTGCCATGTGTATACACAGATGTGTGGATAGACAATCAGAATGCAACTGACAAAATCCGGATAGGTGTGCCCAGATTTGTGTGCGAAAGAAATTTCAATGTGAGTGGAGCATCTGAGGCTGAGACTAGAGGCCATCTGATAAACTGTACAGCAACAGATGAGCTACAGTCAGTAATTGTAGAACTGCAATATATTGTTGGATCGTTTAAGAATTGAATACCTACAAAGTGGGCGCCTCCCCACACCTCTGGACCATAACAGTCCAACATAGCCATTCCCAGTTTGCCCTGAATATGTGAAAGCCCAGACAGACAGAATAAAGTCCCACTGTTGGTTCATGTATACTCATAAGCATCAGGGTCACAGGCAAAAAAGTGTATGTATGGGGAAACCATGCTGTGTGGTAATGTAAATGCGCTGATTACGGCTAGAGCTGCAGTGCATGCAGTAGCGGAGGAAGCGGGCCGCATGTGCATGGACGCTTATTTGAATCTGAAATCATTAATGATGAGTGTGCCCTGTCCCTGGCTTTAGGGTGACATCATTATTCATAGTCAGACAGCCTCGGGATCTAATTTAATGGGAATAATTTAATTTGGGGTAATGACTGTGCAATTCACCCACTTCATCTCACCTGGTGGATGGCCTAATTGACAGCTATTAAAAGCTTTGGGGAATGTGGTGGGACAGAGCACTTGCTTGTGTGCTAAATGGATCCTGGTATGTATTGGTTATTATTTCTGGGGGGGAGGGGTGAGATATGTTTACATAGCAGATAAAGGAAACTCATTTTCAATGGGTCCATTTTTTTTACTTTGCTATGCAGTTATGAGAAATGGTCATGCATTCTAAACTACAAGTCATTCTGCTACAAAACAAATTATAAGATATAAGTCACTGGAACCACCTCACAGTCAAATGTGCTTTGAAAAACAGGTTATTCACCTCAGCCATGAGACCTTGAGGAACTACAATTAGTTTAGCTAATAAAATAAGCTAGTGAAAAAGAATAGCGCATTACAACGTAGTCTTCTGTAATCCAGTTATACATATGGCTACGCTGTACAGAGGCAATCAGATTTGATTACATTAATGGTTGTCAACATCAGTTACATGAGCAGTTCAGAATTCTACTGATTATTGAGTATTGATTATTGACATGATTGATGGAGTAATCAGACTTTTAAAAGGCAGAACAATAAAAAAAAAAACTTACCTGAACAGTTGCAAACCATGCACAGCCTTTCAAATATTTCAAAACACTTTACTGGAAAAGGGTAAATAAGGACACCTATACAAAAGATCTCTTAAAAATATTAAGTAACAAAAATACATTTTAATGAGTGTCACGTTGTTTATTAACCATGGCAAGGAATAATTGGTCAAGTTTGGTTATTAAGCACTATGTCAGAGAAAAAATATGTGAAGTGTGTAAGAAAGTATGGCATCCATAGCAGTTGCGTTAACAGACTAAAGTCCACCAGCAGAAAAAAGAGCACATACATTAGTTGGCCAGAAGTATGTGGACATCTGACTATCGCACCTATGTGAGCTTGTTGGACAACCTATTCTAAAACCCTCGGCTTTAAAATGGAGTTGGCCCCCCTTTGAAACCATAACAGCCTCCACCCTTCTGGGAAGGCTTTTCACAAGATTTTGGAGAGTGTCTGTGGGAATTTGTGCCCTTCAGTCAAAAGAGCATTTGTGAGGTCAGGTGCTGATGTTGGTCAAGAAGGCCTGGCTCACAATCTGTGATCCAATTCATCCCAAAAGTGTTCAGTGGGGCTGAGGTGAGGGGTCTGTGCAGGCCACTGGAGTTTCTCCACAATAAACTCTTTAGACCATGTCTTTATGGACCTTACTTTGGCCATGCTCTATGAGTTTGCGTGATCTACCGCTTCATGGCTGAGGTGTTGTTGCTCCTAGACGCTTCCATTTCACAATAATAGCACTTACAGTTGACGGGTCAGATCTAGCAGGGGAGAAAATTCTCACGCACTAAGACAGTCACTGAGCTCTTCAGTGCAACCCATTCTACTGTCAGTGTTTGTCCAAGGATATAACATGGCCATGGGTGTGGCTGAAACACCTGAACTCAATGATTAGGAGGGGTGTCCACATATTTTTGGCTATGTATTGTGTGTCTGACAATTGAGAAAATATAAATGTAAGTCAGTTTCAAGCAAAAAGAATTTTGAAAATCAAGGTGATATTAGTTAAACCAGAGAAATCTTTTAGGCAGATGTTAACCTGGCAGGTTTTTGTGAGCTATTCAATGCAACGTAATGCTGAGGACACTATTTTTTATACAAGTTTACCAAACGTAAGTGTAGCGTAAATATCAATGCAATCTTCTGTAATGATACAGATGTGGAACACAATGGTTAGATTGGAGAATACTGCAGTCCTCCTTTTACCCGTTTTTTTAAGAATTCAAGAGTAAGAAGTGAAATGTATTTAAAATCATTATCATTGCTATTAATAATTGAAGTTGCAGTGCTGCAGAGGCTAAATGTAGCCAGCGTCTTTCCTAGCTTTGTGTCGTGTCTTTAAACTTTTTGGATTGTCTGTTAGCACAGACAAAGCATTCTCTCTGAAAATTACACAGCTAAGCTCATTTTTAGATACGACTCTGCAGATTCAGGAAACTGAACGGAATAAACTGACGGGCATTTAGACTGTGAACGGAATAAACTGACGGGCGTCCTTTTGTTATCCATCTTCAACACTGAGTCATTTGGATCTGCACAAGAGACCTTGTACTTGGTAGGAGACAATAATGTCAGGAGTTCTATGAGAGTTTTCTGTAAGCTGACATACGTCAATCAAAAGTCTACTTGTGAGCCAGTTTCTGTATATAGCTTCTCAGAAGAAGCAGACTTGCCTTCTACCATCATTCAGAGAAGTACAGGATGTCAGCAGCTTCATGAATGTGTCCACTATGTGATTCATTGTTTGTTGGGAGTGTTTTAAGGAAGTAAAGCCAATTGTGTTGTTCAGGCTGTAGAGGAGTTTGTAATTCTTTTTCATTCTTTGTGTATTATATCATGGTTTGCTATATGTAGGATATAATATTGTGATTATATTTCTACATAAATTTCTACATTCCAGGGCTGTTCAACTTTGGTCCTAGAGGGCTGGTCTTCAGCATATATATTAATGCTAGATTAGGGTGTGTTTGAGTAAGGGAATTACCAGACTATGCTGGACAATGGCTGTCCAGAGGACAGATTCAAAAAAGTGTCTTAAGAAATAAAATCTTAAATGTGTCTTTTTTCACAAAAAAATGTGGTATTCTTGAAAAAAATATGTTCTTAAATATTTTCCTAGCCTTACAACAGCCTCACACTTATTCACTATGAGAATAGTCAGGGTTAACCTCTTAAACTGTAACATCTAATGAGCTTCATAACATATAAGGATTTTTCCTATTGGCTGTTTTATCCACTATCACTTTTAGTTCTAGACTGTCTCAAGAAATTAATAAAGACTTTCTTTACAGAATATTTGAGAAAATTGCAGGTCAGGGTTCTAACAGGACACAACAAAAGTTTGAGTGATTGGTTTGAAGGCTCGTTTGCATATTGCAGCCCTCTGTGATCGATATTGCAAAGGCTACTGTTCAGCTGTACTACCCTCAGTGGTAGGCTAAATTACTCTATGATGTTCAGAGGTTGCATTCCTGCGAGTCGAGTCTCAAGTCTCGAGTCTCTGGGTGGCGAAAGTGAGTTGAGTCTTTAGTCTTCAGTTGAGAATTTTAGTTAAGTCTCATTATTTGCTGATAAATTACATTGTCCAAAAGTTACTATTACTAAAAATTGATGAGGCTTCAAATAATAAGCCTTTTATCATGGAGAAAGACAACTTCAGCTAAATCAGCTAGTGCGCTAGATAGCATACTTGCTATATACTTGCTTTTCAAACTACGGACTAACCAGCTGTTTGTTATTTTTTCCATCTTTCCTTTAAACACCACACTTACCGCATGTAGTGCTGCAGTCTGTCCATCAGACTGAAGATATTTGTATAATGAAAGACCAGTTATTTGACATATTAAACTGGATGCCACTGCAAGCTGCAGGACAAACATATTACATTAATGACTGCACATAAACATAGCAAAACTTACAGTTTTATTTATTTACAGCTTTAATGTTGCCAGTCCTAATTAAATCAGTTTTCTGAGTTTTTTTTTTTCTTCTTCTTCTTCATGAGTCCCCATCTTTGGTCTTTTCTATGAAAAGAGCAATCTGATTATTTCGGAAAGACATCACGCTGCTGTGAGTATCAGCTCATGCAAGCATATTGTCTCTTTTAAACAGTTTGACATTGATAAGACACTAATTGTTCTTGTGCTTATTTGAGAAAATGATTTCTATAAACTGTGTGAAGGTATAATAACACAAAATTCCATCCAGTCAAGGCTGCTTCAGCAATGTGTTCTTTCAGGTAAGCTTTCCTTAAGGCTTTATTTTCGCTGGAAATGACAGTTTGGCCACAGTGTACACAAAAACAGCAGATTTTTTCCAGCGTAATTAGCCTCCGGCTTATCTCAGTTAGCTCTTGAACAAATTGCCGATCTTCTAAGGTTAAAATGAGGGCTTTGAAGTTTAAAGCAGGAGCTAGTTATCTTCTGAGGGCAGCTGGATTAAAAGTCAACAGCTGACATTAACCAAGTATTTTTCGTTTTATTTGTTTATCTTCATAATGCAGCGTTAGGGACTGACATCTTCGTAAGGCAAAGTAAGACCAACTCTGTTTGAGTGCTTTTATATGCAATGAAATCATCAGGGTTCAGGAATCTCCTGCAGACTTCAGCTCTACCTTTGAAGCTGATTCCTATTTAAGGTAATTTACCATGTGGGATTTTACTGTAGAGATAAATGACACCCTGGGCATGTAATACTTCACCAGACTGTGAATGCCAATTATTGTAATTATTCTATCATTATAGTAACTGTTATTTTAAGAACAGGATGGCATACAGAACCCATACAAGAGCCAAAATTTGACCATTTCGTCTGAACTTTGGGTGAGATTGTATGAAAATTACCGCCAAAAATGATGAACAAAAATGATGCCCACAATTGTCATGGATCTCAATGTTATTTTTATACTGAAATGTTTAAAAAGCACTAATACAGACTTTTCACCCAGTATTATATTGACAGACTTTTTTTATTCAACCTCTCTTATTACTTTTTAACACTCATAAATTAAGTACAGTTTAAAGGAATACTTTGAAAATATCTACACAATTCAATGGATCACATGTAAATGAAGTAATTTAGAGTGGCTTAATGTGAAATTCTGCACTGTGGAGAAATGTACTGACTACAAATATGTTTCAGGCAAAAAGCTTATCTTAAAAATATTGCAAAAGAATGTCTCAGGCATCAGAAAGTGTATTTGTAACCAGTCATGTTCTGTGAGGGAGCTTTAAGAGGCATTGAACACTTTAAACTGCTTTCTATCACCACCACTGTGAACAATTCTCAGAAAGTTTCTCCAGAGTTGACTATTTTAGATGAAAATATTATGAAAGACTAACAACTGAAAGATTTAATTGTGCAACTTTGAAAAAACAGAGGAATTCCACTGTGAGTAAATATGAAGTTATCACCAGCACTACTTCGCTTTACTGTCTGAATTATCACAATGTCAGTATGCATTATCCTAGTGCATGCTTTTCAGGGAGCTGTTTACTTTGACTTTTTCAAAATGACAGTACCTGTAAATGGATATCTGCATTATTAAATTTTTCTTCAGGCCCCTTAGTGGCCATTCCAATGGGAAATGGACTGGGGAAATGTGGGAAATGGACTAAAATATTTTTAATTAATTGAATAAAATATTTTCCCCTGTAACTCTGTTATGAGGTTAACTAGGACAGTGTTGGCTCTGTGTATGTGACTTTGTGATGAGCTGCTAGCGAGCAATGATGGCTGAAAGGGGAGGGGTGACAAAACAGTTCCCACCTTTTCATAAAGACAGCAGTGCCGAGATTACTTTAGTGATATTAAATCATCATGTAAAGTTGCCACGATTAAAAGAATTGCGTTTAAACACAATTAAACATTAAAACCCGCTTGCTCACCTACAAAGACAAAAATCTAATATATTTAAAATATATTCCATCAATGTTACTAAAAAATGCATAGTTCAAAAACTCTAAAACAGGTGGATATACTGTGAAATATGATTAAAATTGCATGGAAAGGTAATGGTATGACTATCATTGGGTTTTCTACTGTGATATATTATTAAAACCAGACAATTTTCAATGTTTTTGTGGTATTGTTAACAGAGACATTAATAGAGACTGAAATCTTTTCAACGCAAATATTATATTGACAGACTAATTTATTTATCCATTTGTATGTCTTTACAACATTGAGAAAAAGTCATTTAAAGTGGTGTGATGTGAAATGGTGCATGGTAGAGAAACTTAAAAAAGACTTAAGACTTAAACTTAGACTTAAAAAACTAATTTTTAGACCAAAAGCTAACCACAAAATTTTCTCAGGCTTTGGGCTGCATATTCATGGAAACTGTGTGATTATCACTAGGTTTTATACCTTGGTATTTCATTAAAACCAGCAAACATCCCATCCCTAAACCTAAAGCGAACTGAGTAGAACATTTGGCTAGTCTGTAAAGAATCTATGCGTCATCTTATGGGGATGCTACGTTTGGCAGGTCCACTAAGAAGCCAAGCGTTCCTACAGAGATGACCATCTGGTGCTGAGTTCTGAGGGTGCCCACAGTCCATCCTCAGAGAGATCTTTGTGTATTCTTAATTAACTCCGATGTGACCAGAGCCATGGAGATCAAAGCAAGCAGACCTTGTAACTTCACCCTGGAAACTTCAATCTCTAGGATGAACTTTGGAAAATAATAAATAAAGACAGCTGTGTCCATTTTTGACAAGTTCTTTTTTGTCTGTTACACTAGAAGACAATTCTGGCTGAAATTTGAGACATCAAAAGCACATCAAAGGAGACCACCTGTCTGTATCTGGCAGCCTTGGTTTTACTCAGCTGAGGTGATATGCACGGCGCGGAGTTAAGGCCTCAGCAGCAGCGCTGGACCAGATTCACCGAGGCTCCTATGAAATTCATATCAGCCGTTCACCCTGCAGCTGTGGTGTTGCGCTATTTGTCTCCCAGTAAGGGGTAAATCTATTTTGGATATGTCCACGCTTTAACGTAGTGTGCATCTCAGGTCTCTCTTGCTTTACTTCAGTCTGTTTCTTACATCATATGAAGGCAGTGTTTTCCTATAGCCCAAGATCAATCAGAGTCAAATGCACACGATGGTGATGTCTGATGATGATGATACAGGTGATTCATTACCAGATTAACATACATTTGGCATTTATTTTTATAAGTGATATCTATAGCCATATTTACATTCTCAAGAGATTTTTCTCTCTGCCCTTCCTCAACACTAAATAGATTCATGAATACAAGATTGCAATAATTTGAGTAACAAATAGTAAATACCTGGAAGCCCAAATATGAATATTTTATTGTTTCATTATTTGTCTATTTTAATGTGTTTTAAGCCCATTTGGAGTAACAGTAGACTGAAAACATACACTATACAGTCGTGTACAAAAGTGTGGGCACCACTTGGACCTTACACTGAGTGGCAATAGCTCGCAAGGCGGGAGAACAAGAGTCAGTGTATTTCTAGGCTGAGACATGGATCAGATGTGTGTAAAGGGGAGGGGCTGATGAGCAGTAATCTGGGAAAGTGATTCTGCCTGAGGGCATGACAGAATTGAACATATTGGGAGAAAAAAAAAAAAAAACATAAAATGTGGTCTGTGCAAAAGTTATGACACATTTAATATTTTATGTTTAATTTTTTTTTTCCAATATGGTAAACTCAGCCAATAAATCGAAATTGTGTGCTAAACTTTGCCATATTGAAGTTCCCTGTAGTGCAGTGGTTACCAACTCTCCTCCTGGAGATCTACTTTCCTGCAGAGATTAGTTCCAACCTGTATCTAACATGCTGCCCTTCCTTACATAACACTCATACATCTGATCCAGCCAGTCAGGAAGTTAATCAGCTGGTGCAGATATAGCAGACTATGGTTGGAGCTAGGCTCTGCAGGAGCCTGTAGAGGACGTATGATCTCATTTTCGCCTAGAAAATCACCTAAATCAGGAGTGTTAAAACTTTGGCACACAGCTATGTGTCCAAAAGTTTGTAGACACCTGCTCATCCAGTGTTTCTTCTCAAATAAAGGGGTATTAACAGAGAATTTGTCGGTTGCTGTGAGGAATAGTGGTTCAGATACTGAAGTTGGATCATTAGTTCTGGATCACAAAAACCATTCCACCTCATCCCAAAGGTACAGTTCGACTGCTCCACAGTCCAGTGCTGTGGGGGCTTTATACCCCTCTAGTCCACACTTGGCTTGGAGCATGGTGAGCTTATGTGCACCTGCTCCAGAGAGTGTCATTCTGATGGTAATGCCTTTTTATGGAGATTATACAAGCTGTGTGTGCAGTTGAACATGTGTCAGTAATGGGTGGACTGTGAAGTAGCTGCATTCACTAATTACACAAAAAAAAATTTCTTTTGGAAGCGTAGTTTCAGGTAAAAGTAATACATTGAAATATATCATAATATCTCTAACTGCAATGCTTGACATCTCATAAAACATTGTACGTTGTATTGTGATTTAAGTATCATGATAATCTCATATTGCTGAGCCTCTGGTTATTCCCACCCTTTGCACTCACACAATCTGCTCAGATACTCCAGCAACATCTGAGCAAAGCTTGGTTAGATCTGTGTTGAGCAAGTATCACTTGACCTTTTACGTTCATAATGACAGAAGAACACAATTACTGTTGGAATGCAAAAGGTCAACAGTGTTCGCTTAGTCCAAGTCTTCATCTTCAAAGTCTTCATCCAATCAAACTTCTGAAGGTTATATTATTTTCACAAAGAAAAGAACATACAAGGATACAAATTAACAATGTTCAAGTGAATGACATTCACATAGAAGCTTTAATCTGTTATGGTACGTGTGCTGTACAAGGACTACGCACTTAAAAAAGTTGGATGTTCAAGGGTTCTTTAGTAAAGAAAATGGTTCTATATAGAACCATGAACACTCAAAGAACCATTTGCATGATTTAAGGGTTCTTTGCATCACAAAATAGTTCTCCAGATTGACGGAGAGTTCTATATAGCACCAAAAAGGGTCCTTCTATTGTTACAGGATGGACATCATAACAATAGAAGAACAATTTTTGGTCCAGTATAAAACCCTTTTCAAAAAGGTTCTGAAAGTAAGTAAGTTAAAAGCTTCATTTTTTCCTTTTTTGCAGTATTATGGAAGCTTTAAAATTCTATGCATCGTTTGTTATTGTCCAGGGAAGTCAATTTTTATTGCTTGGCCTTTTTAAAAGATTATTTGATTAATTGTCAAATAGCAGCTCTTGATTACGTGTGCATCAATCTCAACAAATGGAGAGCGTCACACACTTAGCATCCATTTTTAAAAGAATGTCTTGTTATTTTTTCATGAAGCTGCATACACTAGATGATAAGGCAAAAAGAGGGTACAGCACTCAAAATCCCAGATCTCCCCCGTTATCAAGCGAAACAAAGTTAGCCCCTTTACAATCCCAGACTTATTACACACTATGGCTTATTATTCCATATCTACAGTGACTACAATGCAAACTGAACTGAACTATTCTTAGGCTATAGAAGTGTGTAATAAAACTTTGGACCTGCTGGTGGGCAGTGGCTATTTAAGGGGTTAAACTGAGGTTGAGGTTGAGGTTGAATCACAAATATTGCAGTCAAAGCTGGAGAAATATTATACTATGAACTGAGTGCCAATTTGAAACGGTAAAGAGAGAGATTATTTGCCTGAATTCAACAAGCAGCTCCTCTTTGTGCACAGCTACTGCTCATGTGGCGGAGTGTACACACAGCTCTCTTCTTTCTCTCCCCTAGCTTTCCCATTGGCTGTTGCCTGAATCACTCATTCATTTACATTGCTGACCATCTCACACTACAGGACTCGTCAACGTTTAAGTCGTAAAAGTCAAATATGTTTGAAAATATCAGAGGGCCTCCAATCACTTTAGAGCTCAGTTAGAAGGCTAAATATTGACCCCTCACATTTGTCCCCTCACACTACCAGATCATCCACTCTGTCAATTGCTTCCGATTGAGCTCCCAACCTGGAAAATTGCTTCAGATTGTGAAAATTTGTGGGAAGGGGCAAATCAGGGTTAGAGTTGGGATAAAAATTTTGTAGTATAGGCCCAGCTGTAGGACAACACTTCCTTTATATATTCTTTGTAGGTACAGCTTTTAGGCTCTTGTTCCCTGTATTACCAAATTGATATACTTAGGTGCCCAGGTCAAGTTTTCTTGCCCAAGTGACAAATCACCACACAGAGCAGCCCTTCTCCTCTAGGTAATTACCGTAGCATTTCACACTGGAGATGTAGGCGCCTATTATCTCTTAATTGACGAGGACAAATAATAGTCTTCGAAGGTAGAATCCATCCAACAGTTTTCCCCCACAGCCAGAACTTTGCCACTTCACAGGACTCTAATAACAGGCTTTGGCAGTGGAAGGGTCGAGAGTCGCTCGCTTGCTCTGCACAAGTACAGGACCTGACACAGCTGGCAGTTAAACACCCACTTTCTAAACTGCCGTAATTGGCCGTCATAATCGAGGCGGTGTAGTGACACGCTACGTGCCACGCAATTAGTGACACGCTGATGAGAGATGGCACATGTCAGGAGACTGATGCAGCCAGGCCCGCTCCAGCGGTGGCGGGTGAAGGGTGGGGGTTTAGATCCGGAGGCTAAGGAGGGGGGAAATGATTGGGACACAGCAGACTCCAGCTAGCTCGCCTGAAGGAACACAATGAAGAAAGGACTGTTTGTAAGCAATTTTCCCGCCTCCAAGTTGCTGGTGGCAATCATGGGCTTGCATTTAGACTCAGCTTGGGCTGCAAAGGAACTGATTTAGAATCAGACGGCAGTGGTCTGCAAGTATGTGCATGTAAGATTTTTGGCGCTCTCAATATATGCTTCTCAGGGCCACAAATTCTAGTTGAAATCTGAATCTATATTGTTTTTGAAATAACATTATTATATAAATTAAATAATAATAAATAATTGTACAGTGTTAATCGTTACGTAGTGTTCTTGAGAGCCTTGAGGCCAGAGCTTTAGCATTAGCTAGAAAACAGTTGCTAACTTACCCTAGTTAGTTATTAGCCGCAGTTAATGGTTAGCCTTAACTAATGTTTGATTTGGCTTTTTTTCTTGGTATAATTAATAAAAACTGTTAACATTGTAGGCTTAGCTATAAATATTAGCATTGTAGGCTCATGCAACCCTATGTTAACTGATTATAAATTCTAGGAAAATACTCATGGCGAACCATTTAAGTTCTTCCAAATGCACTGTTATATAAATGAAATAGACTATAGGTTATTGAAGACAATATCAGTTAATAGTGTGGTAGTATTCATGTCTGGTCTTGGTCTCAAGAAAAGTCCTCATTCTCTTTCTGTTAATAGCATGATTTCTGAATATTGATGTTCTGTTTATTTGGAAATACAAAGGATTTGATCTAGTAAACCTGAAAAATCGTAGATTGTCATCCAGTTTGTGTCACTGGATCATCTTTCTGAACAAGAAAACACATGAAGTCAGTGTTTCCCAACCCTTGTCGTGAAGCACCCTCCAGAAGCATGCAGGGCCCACTCTTGGTCTTGTTTTTGACTCAGTCTTGCCCACTATTGATCTTGCTCTTGACTCAGAATGGGCTTCTACTAACGCATGGTCTTGATTCAAACTCTGTGTGCCCAGGTATCCATGTTGACTCGATCTCGCCTCTAATGGTCTCCACTACAAAGCTATTGATTAACGTTAAAAAGCTCTTTGCCCGCCAGATGTTGAGGCTGTGCCTGTTGTAAAAACATTGCTTGGACTGCTGGTTTAGATGGTCCAGAATGAAAGCTGTCATATCTTCTAGAGGGAGTGGAAGATGTGTTTCATATACATATAATTTACACATTATGTGTATTTCTGAAATATCTCCTAAGATTGGAATATCAGTTGAAATATCTGTATATTGCACTGAGATTCTTGGCTTAAAAGACTTGTCACAGGTCCACTTTGGTGATTTTAAATCTTTAATGTGCTCACTCCTCTGTAAAAGGCTTGTTTTAGCAGTCCACACAGGTTTATGTTCAGTTACATATTTATTTAGAAGCATTCAACCAAACCAACACAGTGGGACAGCAAGACACCTATAGAAAGGTAGATTCTAAGAGCAGAGATTGAGCCTTATAAATGTTTCACAGTAAACACAGGACACTTTCCACGTTCGGTGCATCAGTAGAGAGTGGATCACTGAAGGCATCTGGGTTTTTCAGTCGTGCGAAAGGAAAAAGCTTCTCTGAAGCAGGTCAGACTTTCCATGTGTCAAGTTTTCCGTTAAAAATAAATATGGTCCCTCGGAACCTGAGTTGCAGTCAGGGAAACCAACATGTTACTTCCTGGAGAAGGCACAGCATTGGCTAGATGTGCTAGGTTTAAAGGAGGTTTAAATATAACTAAAAATTTTGGGAGGAGGACCATACCTGAACTTCCTCCTTCTCCCAATAAGTAATGCCCTATACATTTTTATCTCTAACTTCCGTTTCCTGTGACTTAGATTTCTCTCAGTCCTACCTCTGTTTTTCAAAAAGGGGTCCATCCTTCTAGCTCGCTCAATATGCCAACCCAAGTTCTCAGAGTTCTTTTCCCTCCTACAGCCATACAGTCTCTTCTCAAACTACAACCATGTGCTGAACATGAAGGTGGGCAATATGACAAATCTAATTAACACTGCTATCAATCACTGAACTTTCTTGTTGAGGGCTCCACTGTTCTACTGCAGCAATAGGGCATATTTTACACTGTAGCTGCACTCATTTGTACATCTGGTCTAGAGTTAGCAGAAAAAAAACCCTAATCTCTGCAGAGCTGTGACCCTCCAGGAACTGGGTTTGAAACCCCTGTTTACTCCAAAGGACCATTTTTGACCTTATTTTTGAAGAATGTAGGAAAGGTATGTATTGGGAGATGTTCATTTAATGCATTACGTTTGGAAAAGCTTGTTGAATTCTTCACAAAGCACTCTATTGTTATTTAATTTGGTATAATCAGTGTGGTGAGTAATGCTGTACGAAGTAAAGTGTGTTACACGAAAAAGTAATTACATTACAGTATTGAGGTACAAAGTAATTTATTACTGCAAAGTAGTGTAATCACATCACAGGCTCTGACTTGATAAAGATTCGCTACTTGTGTTAGTCACATTTAAAACATAAATTTCATTTATATAGAATTTCTGCACACCCATCCATGTGCTACCTGCAATGTGTCCAAGTCATATAATCACACTAGTATAAAATGTATGGATGAAGAACAGCGAGCCTCCCAACCTCAGGCCAGATTTTCATTAAGAAACAGCTGCTGCTTTAAAACATTTCTACTGGTTGGTTTCTAGATTTTCAAAGAGCATCAGTAGTTCATAATTTTAATCATGCAACTGGCTGTCTTGTTCAATAGCAGGAAAAGTGTTATACCCTTTAAATGATCTTCACTCTGATTGGCTATTTCTGTCTAAGTAAAGTACTGAAAGGACTATTGTGTTTTTCCATTTTACTTTCCAGTTACTACAAATGGGTATGGATTTTAAAGAGTAATCTACAAGTAATGAGTAGTGAGGAATTCCTTTCTTCCAAATGGTAATAAGTAAAATAATCTCATTACAGTTTGAGAGAAGTAACTAGTTATCAGTAATGAATTAACTGCCACAGCACTGGGTGTAACACATAATGCTAGACATGCTGACTCAACAAAACAGTTCTTCTTGAAGCCACTCTGTCGAGCTCCTTTCACTGGTTGCTCTAAGAGATTATTTATTGCTTTACCTCCCGAGACATCAAACGTGATGTTCTCCCGCAGCCCTCTACTTTTAACCCGCGTTCAATTGATCGTCAACGATCTTAACACCAACCCCTTTTTCTCCAGCTTGAGTGGATCTAGCCCCACTTAAACCCCAAGAGCACTTCTCATACTCATTCCATTCACATTTACTCCTGAATGTCTGATTCTTAAAAGCTCCACGTTCCTCCTGGACTTAGAGGTCGATGAACCAATAATGAAGTGACGGCGCCTCTTCTAGCCATTTCCCACCGGGCTTCATCCTTAAACGCACAGAGGTAGAATAACCATCCAAACACCTGTTTGAGGAGACTGCAGGAGGGAACCAATATTGAGGGAGCATTAGATGATTTGTGCGTTGGCCGAAGGTGCCCTTTTGCGCTGTTCTGAGATTAGTTTTTGCCGGTTCCCTTGTGGTTCAGGGTGGGATTCGGTTGGAGAAAGCACACGCAAGATTTGTGTGAAAAGCGGACGACTACCCAGCGAGACAGGTTCCTGATGTTTAATGATGTTTACAAAGAGCTCGGGCCTTAATGGCTGCTCGGCTCGCAGATTTTAAACAATCAGGCAGCTCTATCCCTGTTGCCGTGGCTGCCAGACATCACATGATCAGTGAGTGGGCTGTGTGAGCCGCATGGCAGATTTCTTTTGATCCTGTATGTATTTTTCATGGCGGGGATGTTCTCTCTCTGAAATAAGGGAAATGTGCCACTGCTCACTTTCTGAGTTGTTCTTTCCATCTTATTTCATGTGTAATTGTAACAAGCAAGTGTACACATCCTCCCATCATCAGCTGACACTCACAATATGGTACCCAACTTTTTTAGAATATTGCAAAACAAACTGATAGAAGTGATGTGATAAGTACTTGTACTGGTTCAAGACCCGAAAGTGAAAATGAGAATGAAGTGTGAGAGTGTTAAAGTAGAGCCTGCAGTAGTAAGTATGTATGCAGTAGTTGTCTGCAGCAGGTTAACCAACTTGTGTAGCTGAGATAACAGAACAATATATATTTTTTTTATTACAACCTTTAAAATGATAAATGTGTGAGCAACAATAGAATGTGCATGGTATGCTGTCTATAGGTGTAGAATAGAATTTATAAATACAATAAAATACAGAATAATTTAAATGCAGTTTTGGCTTTTCGGCTGTGATAAAATGTAACCTCTTTCTGCAGGCCCCCTAGTGGCAATTCCATGAGCGGAATAAAAATCTACTTGGATAGGTTTCATTAACATTATCAAATGTTTCCCCATAGCTCTGTCATTAGATTAACTAAAATATTGTTGCCTCTCTGGGTGTGAAATGTTGTGATTCTGTGTTTAGCTGCTACTGAGCAATGAGGAGTGACACACACTATTCATTTTATTAATGTTGACTCGCTTTTTCACTTATGAAGATTAAATTCCAGGTTGCCTTCAGTTTTGTAAATCACATACATTTCCTTCCAAATATATTATATTAACATTATTGAAGACAAAGAAACACTGCATAGTTGTACTGAGGGCCCTCCGAAACAGGTGGAAATTGCAAATTTCATAGCATTTTTTCAGATTGAGATGTTGTAAAAATGAGAAATACATATATAACTTGTTTGGAACAAACTATTTAAATAATACCATAATTACACTGAAAATCATGATCTACTTTGCCTGTGTTATGCTAGAACTGTCCCAGATTTCAATCCCAGCTAGTTCATATAGAGAAACCTGGATCTTGTATGTAAACATACAAGCAAACTGAGTTGTATATACAAATGGCAGTATCTATTTGGAGTTTGAGAAGAGTCAGTCTATATCACCTTTTTTCTACGATGTTCTGCTTCTTATCTGTGTAGAGCCATATATCTGTGCTTATTTATTACATATTGCCTGCGATTGTACGAGATTGTGTACCGCTCCACTGCCTGGTTGCTTTGTGCAAAGATTTTGTAACGTACTCTATTCTTCCGTGCCAAAAACAGAATACATCAAAAAGACTTACCCCCAGTGAAAAATGAGGAATTCAAAGGGGAGCTGAGTACAGAATTTTTTCAGCCTCTGCAATAATGGATATGAGCTAGTGGATTTCATTAGGGAATCTTCGGAAAAATAAATATTGCAGGTTTCACCACGTCAAGGCTCCAGAAAGTACAAATCTCCTTATCTTTAATCCTGCTCTACATAAAACACACTTTAATAGATGAATAAGCTTACCACTAATGCAAAACATCTCAGGGTAAAGCCATTACTGTGGGGAGACTTTTTAAGGGGCTGAAAAATGCAGCAACGTCAGAAAGGAAAGGATCTAATCCAAGAGATTATTCCCAGATAATGATTGTGGAGAAAGGCGAAGCTGCACTGGGGGGTGCAGCCGCGACGATCCCAGCAGAACACAGTTCTTTGAATAAAAATGCTAATGGAAGGTTTTAACTCGGCTTTTCTTTCTGCCTTATAAGGTGCATCTTGCACTTATTGTTGGGGCGAGATCAAGAGCGAATCTCTCTATTTCTTTATCAGTGTTACACCATGCATGGGCAAAGGTTTCTTTGAAAGCTGCAGTGTCTGCAGATATTTGTTCAAACCAGGCACAGCGAGACTTCCTTTTACTAATTAGGTTCAGTTTTTTATGGAGGTGATCTCATTAGTGAAATAAAGTGTTTCGTGTTTGAAGCTGGAACTTGTAGGCCCAGGCGATCAGGCTAGGGGTGGGCAAGAGAAACAGAAATTTGTATTTTGATATTTTCTATCAAGACATAACGATATGATGCCATCAGTGGCATAACTACTTGGGGGTGGAGGGTAAGAGGGGACCATTGCCTATGGTATACTACATTTTGTAGTTTGTTGCTGTTTTATAAAAGCATGAAGCAACTTGAGGCAGTGCATTACAGTGGTTTTACCATAATTAAGCCAGTTTTAGGCACTCTGCATAAAATCACTATAAAACATGACATCCTGTGGCTTATTGCTTTAGAATGGAACCATGTCATGCCACCAACTTACCTAGTTCAGATTGTATGTGCACATAGTACATCTGCATCAAAGAAATGCATATACATGAACCTGACAAAAATGTATGCATACAAAAGACAGAAGAGCCACAGTAAAGACCTGCATGGCAGAAGGTGTCGGCACAGTTGATTGGTTATTCTGGTCAGGAAGCTGAACCGAGGGCCTGGAAAATGAGCTCTCTGATTGGACACCAGCTGCGTGTGACAGAAACTTCACCCCCAGAAGCCATGATGAAATAATAGAGAAAGAATGTGACACCTATCCCTCGACGGCAGTCGCGTTGGCAGGAGAGCATGTTTATTTTTAAGCCGTGGAGGTAGAGAGGGATTAAGACGACAACAGTGGCTGGAGAGAAGTA
>JAILXH010111441.1:44911-63875 GCA_023558415.1 Piaractus mesopotamicus
TGCCAAAAAACAGTCAAACACAATTAAAACACTATTTTAAATACTGACTTGCTTGCTCACCTATGAAGACCAAAATGTAGTTCACTTCCAGTTTTGTATATCATACATGTATAATTTTCATTATATAAACATGTTCCATCAATATTGTGTATTTCAATTGAGGGACCTCCAGTTGAGAATTGCATCTTATATTACTTTCAAAAAGAATTAAAATACTCAAAATAGGAATGTTGCTACATACATAGTACAAGCAGGTCACATAACGTTATTTATTTATTTTTAAATTAAAATTGCAATTAATTAAAAGTGCAGGAATGTTGGCTTGATTGTAGTCTCAGCCTTAGATGCTCTGCCCACACATACACTGAGCATCTGATATCTATTGCACGGTAAGCGTGCCACAACTTACAATATTTTGTAAGTTCTGGTTGGCTATCCACACGTCCATGTGTACTTCTGTGCACCAGTATTAATCTTTCTATTGGGAAACAAACTTTTGCAAGCAGTTGTCATGTGACGAGAATTTTCGAAGTAGAGATAGTTGCTAGCTTGAAAAATGTTTTCGAAAGAAAAATTAGTTTAGTTTAATTACTTTAGCTACTTAGCAAGGTATCCTCATACATGTTCATCATGTTGTTCCCTGCAGGTGTGTTTTTGTTGCAGCCGCATTTTAAAAATCATCTGCCCCTACACGTCACAGAACAACTACGGTTTTGTATTTGGTTATGGTGCCTTTTCTGTGAAAAGAGGAGGTTCTTAGCCATTTTAAGCAACAAAATGTACCAGACTTCCTGACCATAGAAAGCCGCCTAGCCTAGCTTGTTTTTAGTATGTAGGTAGCAATATTTGTATTCTATTAGAGCTGTGCCATGTACAGTTCTTTTTGTTCACCTTGAACATAAGTCAATGCAAAATCAACATTATACTGATGAAAATGTGATGACAATAGTAGATAATTCACTTAATACTTTTAATACAATTACTACTTTTTCAACATATTTGTAATCATCAGATTGATCCACTTGGGTCTGATGCACAACCAATGTTATAAAATGGTCTTCTGCACGTTCCACCAGAGACGTACAAGTCCACAAATCTTGCATAGTAACCAGGTGACATATGGAGGGGGGAATATACACAAAGCAAAACATATTGGCTCTGGAGCATTTTTGTTTACCACAGGGTACAACAGTGGTGATTTTTTAAGAAAATGCCATTCATTTATGCCATTCATCAAAAATGGTTTGTTTGGGCAGGCGTCTGGCTACAACCTCAGAGGTCCATAGTCTCTCTCTCTCTACCCACACACGCTGTATGTCACACCAAGTCAGATGGTGTGGCCAGCCTCTAGAGCCTTCACATTCATGCAATCAAGTCCACCTACTCCAAGTCTGCAGGAGAAGCAGCCAGTGTTTCACAAAGTGACAGCCAGCCAGGCTAGCAAATAAAACTGGCCCTAGCGCTCTGCTGGACCAATAAGCTTGGCCTTTACACATGGTGGGGTGTTGGTGTTGCGGATCATTGGGTCCTCCGAGAGAGCTCCCGGTGCTAAGCCCAATCTGTTCCTGTCTCTCATTGTCAGGCCCACAGCCTGAATGCGGCGAGGCAGAAACGGAGGAAGGTTGCCCGGCGCCCTGTGGCTTGGATTGACGGGCGACAACAATGAAGCTCTAATGAAACGGTAATGAGACGTTCATAAAGCGCTGACACGTCTCAGCAGCTCCTGGCTCGCAAACGGGCCGGATCACGCGGCGTGAACAGGCAGATTCGCCACGTTGACGTGTCGGCATGATAATCAGGGATGTTTGGGAAGCCGCAGGGTACTGATTGAGTTTGTGCATCATGATTAGCGTGAAAAAGTGATGCTGAATCTCAGAACTGAGCAAGCCTCTCTTGGGGAAATATAATGGTGGTAATGAGGGTTGAGATAACCTTAGTGTGTCTGTTAGAATATTTACAGCATCTATACCAGTTTCGGTTCTGTGTGTGTACTATATTGTACTTATACTCTACAAACTGTATTGTATTTTCACTCTTACACAAATAAAGAAAGCAAAAAATAATATACTGGCAAGTGAAAACATCTTAAACCTAGTCAAAATCTCAAAAATTTTTCATTATGAGGTTGTTGTAAAAATATTATAAGATTAGTCAACTTAATCCTTGATTTTACCTGTTTAAGTCATTTTACTTAGAAAAGTTAGCATGGTTTAGCATGGTTTTAGCCAAGCTATTCAAGTGTAGTGACAAGATATCTATTCATCATGTGAAATAATGATTGAAACAAGCAACATTATCTGCCAATAGAATAAAACTTTACTCCTTCAGTAGATAAAAAAGACTTAGAAACTGGCTAATCAATCTTTTCATATTCTCAAAATGAGAAAAATTAAATATATTAACAAGATTTAAGGTGATTTAATTTCCCTAGATGTCACTGTTTTGCAATGAAAGGTTCTTTGGAAAGAAGCCATAAAAGAACCACTTTCGATTGCCTATGAACCTTTCAATGGATAGTTCTTTTAAGACACATTTTTCTAAAGTTTATAGAATCTCTAAATAAAATGAATGTTCTATACCAATTATGAGTTTTTCCTGGACAATTTGAGCCAAGAACTATTTAGGAACCTTTACTTTTGCGAATGCATGCAGTTTCATACCAAGTTTGGATGGGGGTTTTATATATAGGGCCACGATAGCTGCCTAATAGAGGAGAATCCTATTGCAGAGAAGTAATAGGATTCTCCTCTATTAGGAAGGAGCCAGGAGTCCACCCAGTGAGCTGTCCTTAGCCATTGTGGTATCTCCAGCTGTCTCAATGACTAATGTGTATTATTAGGACTGTATATGCACACGATGGGAATATGTGGGGACACATGCAGAATGCAGCCACACAAGGAAAAAGACTTCTATCAGTGCTGTATAAAAACTGGATTGTGGCATTTGTGGTGTTTGCCCCCTCCTGATTTCTTTTATTTTTGCATTTTTTGTCACTTTTAATTAATAAATATAATATAACAAATAAAGGCCTATCATATGCCAAAAAACACAGTGATGCCCCGCAAGTCTTTTGGAATAATGTTCTGTGGACTGATGAGTCGAATGTGTAACTTTTTGGAAGATGGGGTTCCATTACAGCAGGCGTAAAACTAACACTGCATTCCACAATAGAAACCATCGTACAAACAGTCAAATATAGTGGAGGTAGTGTGATGGTGTGGCCTGGGCAACTTGCCATAAGTAACGGAACCATGAATTCCACACAGTTATGTGAAGGACTGACTCATTATCAGAAGTGTCTTATTGCAGTTGTTGCTGCTAAAGTTGACGCACTAGTTATTAAGTACTTTTTCCACATGAGTGATAGGTGTTGCAAAATGGTGTTTGGTGTTTCCTCGTGTTAACTTTGTCTTATATTGCATTTTGTATGAGGGTCTAAAACCATTTAGTGTGGCAAAAATAAAGGAAATCAGAAGGGGAAAATACTTTCTCATGGCACTGTACATCTACTGCATAGTCTAGCTTTTCATCCGCTTCCAGCTAATACCTAGTTTATTTTTGTACACTAATTACATCCTCGCAAATTGATTCATTTTCTGATGTTGGCACACCAGATATGTATTCTCTTTAACAACATACATATCACTAACAAAACACAGCCAGCAGAAAGTGCTGAAATAACACTGAGGTAGCAAAGGTTCATGAAAATAGTTCTTTGTGCTCACAGCCAAAAAAAATCAAGATAAAGCAATGAAGTATTAAAACAAGCTGAACCCCATTTATATGTGAATTGATTTACGAGTTACCCTGCCTCTAAGGGGTCAGAAGCTTTTTTCCGACTCTAATTAATTGAATGTGGGCTACGTGGGTGTGACAGGATGAAGACACGCTCACCCAGAAGCCCTGGCTTCTCTACTCCTCCCCCTCATTTATCTCCCGCAGTGTTAGCTTGATTGACGACCCGCAGCGCTGCTGGGAGCGGAAGTTCTATGCGCAGTAGCCTTGACTTCCATGTGACAGTGTAGCTTAACTGGAAATCAGCTCACATGTTAAAAATCAACACTGTTCCGGTGAAAATATTCTGAGCTGCTGGTTTATTAGGTGTAGCTATACTTAATGACCACTTTGCACAGTGTTTCTCAACCCTGATCCTGGAGGCCCACTGCCCTGCACATTTTAATGGGTTTCCTGCAGCCACTTTGACTCAATAACGGACTATTAATGAGCTGATTAGTTGGATAAGTTGTGTTGAGAGCAGGGAAAACACTGAAAAGTGCAGGACCAGAGTTCAGAAATACTGACTTGACTATGTAGGTTTTCAATTACTTCTGAGGCAAAATGAATGGGATTTTTGACAATCGCTGCTACTATGCCCTGTGGTAAACAAAAAGTTCTAAACCCGATACGTTTTTGTTTTACATACATGTTTTTCCAATGACATGTCATTGGATCCTCTAAATTATGAAATTGTTAAGAATCCAAAATTGCTACGTGCTAATAGCAACTTACCACTCCTGCTCACTAAAATGATTTTATATGAAAGTAAGTCTACTATTAAACTTCAACACTAACACCAGCTACTCCTAAAGTACTCTGCTACTGCCAAAGCAACTTAACAACCACACTTGACAAAGCTTGCTGGTTTGTTTGGAGAACTTGTGTAGTTAATGTCAAGTACAGCAGTATTAGCTCACGCAAAATTGTAATGCTGTACAAGCACAGAAAGACGCTCGTGGATCATAAAAAGGAAGTGGTTTAATGAGAGATTAGTAAGATGGTCAGACAGTTTCAGGGCAAATCCAAAATCAGAATCCAAAAGCCTTGCAAAAAGTAAAAAAAAAACTGAAAATACAAAATGCACAAGCGACCAGAGCAAAAGGGCAAACACAAAAACGCAATATCCGAAAAACAGGCAAATGGTCCAATACACACATCAGGAAACCAGTAGAAAACCGCTCAGTAGTCCAGTGAAGGGCAATACCTCACAATGAGGAGAACAAACCAGAGACTATTTAAAGCCTGGGACAAACAAACACAGGTGAATTGCATTAATACTCGGGTGACTGAGAACGAAGAAGCTGTGTGTGATTGGTGGAAGGAGTGACATCATCAGGATTGGAATCATGGGACCTGGAGTCCTGGAGAGTATTAGGCAAGGGAGGAGAACCCGGAAGTGTGACAAAAATACATATTTCAACTCCTTAACGACCTTGTAATTCAGAGGGTCCACTCATTACCCACCGTGCACGACAGCAGTGATTCTTGAAAATTACATTCATTTTTCCATAGAGAAATCCAGTTTAGACCAGGGACTGCTAATATGGGCATAACACCAACTGCAGTGGTCTATTGCTGGAGTTTTTAAACAGCATATGCACCTACTGGACATTTTAGAAACATCTACCTTATTGATCCATTGTAGGTGTACTGCTCATTTTTGCTATGCACAATTTGGGCCACTGTTGGCTGCATATTTTTGAATGGTGAACTATTTTCAAGCCTGCTATGCTACCCATGCCACACACAGCAATAATATGGCAGTATTATATTGGTGTCACTGTGGTGCTCAGAATGGTTCAAATGACCAAATGACATCCTCTTATAAAGTCAAAGTGAATTGTAAATCACTTTTCTTCCACACTATGATGCATCTCTGAGTGGGTCTCTGAGCTTGCTGAGCATTTTCGCTCAAGGATAAGTGGGGGTGGGGGGCAAAACTGATCACATTAAGATAAAAGATTATGTGAAAACAAATGGTATGGCATGATGAACTATGCTAAATATAGTCAAAATGTTGCATGCCCCTGGTCAAATGACATGGTTTGTTGGTTTTCTAAGTGAAATTAAGACATCCTCTACAGAGAATACACTTCCGCATATTTTAATGTGCAAAAGCGATGGCACATTTCATTTTAGTATTTTAAACAATAAACTGAAATTGAAATTATGTCCTTAAATGTACAGAAAAAAAGTATATTTGAATTTGTCCTATAGTTAATGTGTTAATCTTTATTTTACTTAGAAAATCACCAGACTAGGGATATTTAAACTTTTGCATAACTTTTGCCTGGTCATACCAGGTACATAAACCGCAGTAAAAAAAAACTTCAGGTTGACTTCAATCATTGCATGATGAAATACCTAAGTTATGGATTGAGTGACTGGTTATTTTGCATTGGTCCTTAAAAGAACATTTGGCTGCAGTTCAAGCCTCAGCACACATGGCTGTTCTAAAACCATGTTATGAGAGTTTTCATTCAGGTGTGTCCTGTTCCTTTACGGAGCCCTTAAGAATTAAAAGCGCATGAACACATTTATGAGGCTGGCCCTGGATCAGATTCTGTGTGTTCTTCAGGGACTGGGCTGGAACCAGGTCCAGATCCAGGTTCAGCTCTGTCCTGCCTTGTGACTGATTATGCAGACGGACCATCTGTTGCCTGGCCCTGCTTACATCGATCAGCGAGAAAGCCCTAGTGAGAACTGTCACGTTGTTTCATTAGCTGTCCATTTGCCCGGCTAACTCCATGCAGCCGAGTGGAAAGAGGACCAGTGGCACGCACTTGCTAAGGCCAGCTAGAGCCAGATGGGGGTCCTCAAGGGCCAGACAGGTGCATGTTTGGACATCTACAGGGCAGTGCAGCCACCATAATGAAAAATCTGGACATGTGGCGAGGTGCCTCTCCCAAGAACGGCATGCCAAGTATCCACGCAAGAAATGAGCTCAAAGTTAATTGTGGTGCTTTGGGACTATATTTCAGATTAATGTTGCCTTTTGTATAGTTGCAGCTTGACAGAAATGCAAATCACAGCTATGGATGACTGCTTTAAGATTTCATTCATTTTCATAAAAGCCAAGTGGCTGCAAAACAAACAGCATTTCTTCTGTCCAGCAGGGATGAATAAAAGCACAGAGTTAGTCACTTTGTTTCCCTGGCTCTTGGAGCAGAGGACCAGGTTCCAGGCAGCGGTCCAACATTATCAGCCAATCACGTAAACGAGAATTAGAGTGGAAGGCGGCATGCTAACAGAGGGTTTATTCTAGCTAAGGGAGATGGACAGATCAATGAGGGGAAAAATACGTCTGGCCCAGCTGCCTTGGCAGCATGGTCTCGGTGGACATCTCTTTCGGTTATTTTTGGACCCAGCTTAAATAATGACATGGTGCAAGAGTTATTTCCCCGGCAAAGCCGTGCACTCTCAGACAGCTTGGTGAGTTTATGTAGTTTACTGAGAGCACTTCATGGTGGCAATGCTGTCGTCTTCCAGCGCTAGCATGACTTAGCCAAATGCTGTCAAAGCCAGAAAAGAAGATAGATGGTTGCATTGTTCCTGCCACTATGATAGTTAGTGCCACTTCTGTCTCTACCCAGGTATGTACTTAGTCACTCTCTATAAAGTGGGGGTCATTCTCACTACAGGCATCTTTGGATCTGAACATCTGATATATACACACTGACGCTATTAGCACAGTGCTAATTGGTATACCATTTCTTTGGCCAGTGGCTGTGTGGGTATCACGGTTTGTTTTTCAGAGAATTACGAAAAGTACCGTGTGATACAAGGTGTGGAGGCACTAAATTTTTTCATAGACGCTGTTTATGCTGATTTAGTACTTTTGTTTTATTCCAATTTCCCCCCAATTTAAACATTGCAGATTCTATCTGCTAGCTAGGTCTCTCCCATCACAAGATGGTACCAAGCTGGGAGAGCCAACTGCCAGTGTAATTGGACAGTTCAACAAGGTTGGAGAAGAAAGCTAACTGATAATTGTTTTACATCAGCAAACAGACACCTGGCTAACATCTCTATGACTCATGAGGGAAATGGAGGGCCATCCTACCCACCCAGAGAGAGCGTGGCCAATTATTCTCTCTTGGACTCCAGGCCATGGATGGCTGTGGCTTTGCCAGGAATCAAACGCACATCTCCAAAAGATAGGGCCAGTGCTTAGAATTTTAGAGGCTGAACCAGTGCCAAGAATGAACCCTTTAAATACAGGACTCGATGCATTTGTGATAAGGATGATGCAGTGAGTCTTTGAACAACCTGGTCAGCCTACACTCTTTAAAATAAAGGTGCCGCAAAGTGTTCTTATACTGAAAATGAGATTAGAACCATAGAACCCCATGTTTAAGCCAAGTGCAGGTCCTTAGCAAGTGCTTTTTCATTAAGCAATGCATTCTTGGATAAACAGCATATTTCTATACAAGTGCTGCATCAGCATAATCAGACCATATCAAGTCGCCAGCCGCCTAACCCACCCAACCCATGGCTTCAAAACAATCCCTTCCATCCATTCATAGGCCAAGCATGGAGCCTTTGAATATGTGACTTGCATGCCTTTGTGATGAGAGTGATGCAGTCAGTCTTTTAGCAGCCTTGTTCTGCCTAGTGGAGGGTTTACATTTGTGCATCCTCATTTATTAAGCAATGCATTCTGGGGTAAACAGCATATTATTACGCACACGCCGCATCAGCATATTCATCCTCTCCGCAAGCTCTACCTTCAAAGTATACCCTTACATCCATTTACCATGTGGTTTGTGAAAAACAGCAAACAAGAAGACAGTGAGCCGCCTCCTCCGTAATGAATTTGTTCCACATAATGTAAGGCGAAAGCAGGGGGGAGAGAACGCAGGAGAGCAAAGAAGATCTCTGCTGCAGATTTAGTGCGTCGCTTTGGCCTTAATGAATCGTCTGGCTCGGAGCTGCCAATACCGGTCCCAGCCCACCCAATCCTCACGTAGCAGTATCGATAACAAGCGCACGAGGTGAGCAGCAGCCTCCTGAGGCCAGTAATGAAGAACAGAGAGAGAGAAGGGAGCCCTGAGTAATGAGGAAGAGCAGGCGACTATGGGCAAAAGGAAAGTGTTGCTCCCTCTATTTCTCTCTCTCTCCATTTCTCTCCCGCTCTCTCTTCTGCACAGAGAGAGATATAATGAGTAGAGGGACCATGCAGCACACTGACCATGGAGGACATACACACTCAGAGTGTGCAGGCCAGACTGGATAACAAGGAGAAGTGTGGCATACAGAATAACAGACGAGGGTAGACGAGTGGCATTGACATTTATCTGACTGTCTGGGGTCATGTGTTTTGGTCGTAGAAGTCTTTGACCTCTTTGACCTGCTGTGTGGTCTTGGGTAGCGCAAGAGCGATATGAAAATTGTCACTGGTACAATTCTTATTTCAAAGAGCTAGGAATTTCAATAATATAATTCCAGTAATATAATTGAATATGGTTAACATGGAAATTAAACAGATGCCAGTTATTTAGTTAACCTTTAAGACTGATGCAAAAAGTGCCTATTTCTGTGTAATCTTCTACTCTGTTTTAATTACATGATTTCTTAGTGCTGTTGTGAAGTATATATCATATGTGACGAACAAGATCTGGAAAAGCTGTAGATTTCTATTCAGATTTTGTTATAAAGTAACAAGTATTTTGAGCAACATAAATAAGAGCATAAGTTACACATCAATCATGTTTTATTGTTACTCTGATTAAAGAAAACAATAAAAAGCGCTTACCGATCCAAACCGAATGAGTTCACACGCTTCCAGTCGTGCATCCAACAATAAAGGAAGCTTTGTGCATCTTTTATACAGTGACAGAACTGTGGTAGCACACAGAAAGCTCCAGTTCTACATGCTGAAACTGATAAAATGATTCTGCTGTCGGCAGCAAGGATTTTGCACATGACGTAATTTCACTGGCAACCAACTTATAAGACTGAACTTTTTGGAAAAAAAAAGTTCTCAAAAGATTGGAAGTGTGGACACACTAGTTTTTTAAGCTTTACATTTTGTGTTCATTTTTTTTTCTTGATCCTGAAAATGAATAAATTGAGTAATTTATGGCCGTTTTGACTGGAAATTACATAATAAAGGGGTGGTCTCTGACTTTTGCACAGTACTGTATCCTGCCAAGCCCATTGTTATTGTTTGGCCTTACATTACTGGATTACTCATATAATCAATAGTGACAGCCATAGCCAGCACTGATACCAATAAATCAGTATAGTCTTAATATCAGCAAGTTTTATCGGACGACTGATCAGTTGAGTCACAGTCTTGTGCGCTCTCAATTGCACACACTTGCCACCTCTAACAAGCAAGGCTAGAGCGTACCCCTATCTGATGCTCAATCAGAATCAGAAGTCTCTCATGGCAGGCGCTAGACAGGTTAGTCTCTGAGGGTCAGCAGCCGCAAAATGGCTCAGCTCACAAGAATGACATCCAGGCAACCTGTTGTGTGAAAGAGAGTGAGAGATGAGACAAGCCTTTTATTTCTAAGAGGTTGGTCTCTTAATCCCACCCTACATGTGTCTGCTAGAGGCTTGGCTAAATCAGCAAGCCAGTGGGGGGCCTCTTCCACACCAAGAATGTGGCTGTAGTATGTGGCTACCTCTGCTGAAAGTGATGTAGAAGCAATTCTGATTGGCATGTTTTCAAGAAGAAAAGATATACTTGTTTAATGTTGATGAGCAAGGATACTTCTATCTCTAAATGTCCCTAATATTTCATTTATTTGCTCTTTTTCTGGTACTTAAAGAGCCCATATCCTACATTTTTCGTTTGAAGGGTAGTATAATGCGATGTAAACTGTTATTTAAACTGCTGATGTTTAATGTGGGGATAAAACATAACCCATTACAATCTATATTACATACATGCCCCAGCTCTAGGTCTGTGGTGTGTTTACATTTTCACATTTTTATAAGTCTGTTTTACTGGCCAGGTAAACATCTTGAAATTATTGTGTAGTGTAATGATTTGGCTGATAGAGATCAGGTTGAAAAACACTCCTCTTTTAAAGCATGTCAAAATTTTAATTTTGCAGTACTTCAGTTCTATATTTACGTGAAACAGTAAAGCTAACAAGAACAGCAAAGCCACACTACTGTATATGTTTTTCTCTTTGTGTATGGCTGAAGATTTATATAGACTTTACATATATTGCAAATCCTCAGCAACGCACTCAACCTCACTTAAACCCACAGAGCAGATGAACCTCTTTGCTTAGCCATGTGGTATGATGTGGTATGCTCGCCATATGAGCAGTGGTGTAATTGACCCTCTAGACCCGCTGATTGATGCTGTATTTATTTTGTCCTCTTTGCATTGCACAGCAATGTGGGCTTTGGGCTTCTCTCATTACACATAATGACATGCTTTGCATTGCTCGCATTTTTAAATCAAAGCGAGAAATAATTACAGGCCTTTGGATGTGTTTCTGAAATTGCATGTTTCAAGCTAATACTCATGATTCCCTCAAAAGCCTGCTGCTGCACTTCCTGCTGTGTATCGATGTTCATTGATGTTTTTTTCAGTTCCGCATTCATTCCTTGTATATTTGGTACTCTTATTTTAAGCTTAAGCTGCACACTTTGACTTGTATAGCCATTTGGTGCTACCATGTCAGTGCCGCTGCTGTGCAGAATGGTCCATCACTCAAATAATATCTGATCAGCAGTTGTCCTGAGGTGTTCCTCTTTCACTGATGGAGGGGTAAAGGGGGGCTGATAACTTATGCAGCAACAGATGGACTACAGTGAGTAATAGTAAACTTACAAGGCCCACCTCCAGACAGGTGACAAATTAAAAGAAAAAAACAATAAAGTGTCAGTATAGTATGGTGTTGGCCCACCACAAGCTGCCAGTACACTTTGGCATAGAATCTACAGGCAGTATTTGAATCAGAATCAGATTTATTGGCCAAGTATGTTTACATACACAAGGAACTTGGTTCCAGCTGTTGGTGTCTCTCCACCTCATGAATGAGAATGAAACTGGTGCACAATGGTTTGAGTCTGAAGCAAGGTGTAAACTATCTGGAGAAGAAAAAAACAATGGAGTAGCTATGGCCCAGCAGATGACTTTACTGCTCAGCTATTTATGAGGGTAATAGCATGAAGAAAGAAACTGCTCCTGTGTCTGGCAGTCTTAGTGTATAGGGTTCTGTAGTGCCTGCCGGAGGGGAGGAGTTGAAAAAGGTTGTGTCCAGGGTGTGAGGAATCTGTAATATTTTTTCCTGGCCATTACCTGGTTCTTGAAGAGTTCTTGAGAGTGGCTGCTCCGAACCAGACAGTGATGGGTTAACAGGACAGATTTGATGACTGCAGTGTAGAACTGGCTCAAGAGCTCCTGTGGCAGACCCAACATCTTCTTCTGCTGCAGAAAGTACATCCTCTGCTGGGCCTTTTTGAGGAAGCAGTTGATGTTGATCTCCCACTTTAGGTCCTGGAAAATGGTAGTTCCCACAAACTTCAAGTTTGACACAGGACTTTTGGATATTCTGAGGGGAAGCAGTGCTGAGGGGTGTCTCCTAAAGTCCGCAGCCTTGAGCATGTTCAGCCCCAAGTTGTTGTGACTGCACCAGAACACCAGTTGTTTAACCTCCTGCCGATGTGGAGACTCATCGCCATCCAGGATGAATCCGTTGACCGTAGTGTCGTCTGCAAACTTGAGAAGTTTAACAGATGGGTTTTTTTGAGGTGATGTTGTTGGTGTAGAGAGAGAAGAGCAGTGGAGAGAGTACACATCCTCGAGGAGCACCAGTGCTGACTGTCCATATACCAGAAGCGACTTCTCCTACCTGCATCTGCTGTTTCCTGTCTGTCAGGAAGCTGCTGATGCACCGACAGATGGCTGGGGATACAGTGAGCTGTGAGAGCTTGAAGGAGAGGACTTCTCTTACGATAGTGTTAAACGCCGAGCTCCACTAGAAGTCCACAACAGGGTCCTTGTATATGTCCGTGGACAGTCAAGGTGCTGCAGGATGTATCATTCACTGACCTGTTCGCCTGGTAGGCAAACTGCAGGGGGTCCAGCAGGTGTCCTGTGACATCCTTCAGGTGGGCTAACATTAGTCATTCAAAGGACTTCATGACCACAGATGTCAGAGCGACATACTAGTCACTCTGTCCTGTGATGGCGGGTTGCTTGGGGACTGGGACGATGGTGCAGCATTTGAAGCAGGAGGGGACTTCAGACAGCTCCAGGGATCTGTTAAAGATCTGTGTGAAGACTGGACCCAGTTGGTCAGCACAGGGTTTAAGACAGAAGGGGGAAACACTGTCTGTCTCTGGAAGCACAAACCTGGTGCTTTTCTGATCTTCTGTCTCTGGGAGAACCAGTCTCACATCCACTTCACAAATCTTAAGTGCAGCCTGGGTGTTGCCAGTGGTGTGATGGAGGCTGATGTTGGTGAATTGAAGTGACTGAGGGTTGTGAGTTAGAGTCTCTCAAACCTGCAATAGAAGTCATTTAGGTTGCCAGCCAGGTCTTTGTTTGCTTCAACAGGGGGAGGTGGGCTTCTGTAGGTTCTGTAAGTACAAGTCTCTGGAGCTGTACTGGAGGGCTGGAACGCCACTGTTGCAAAAGATATTCCTTGAGTTCTTGTTTTGATGATGGTGGTGGAGATTGCTCTCTAATATGTTGGCACAATTGGGTTGAGATCTGGTCAATGCAAAAACCATAGCATACGACTTATATCACATATGTAATACTCAACAACCCCCCATGCCCTGTGGATGGGGGCACCTTCATCTTTGAAGAGACCGCTCCCATCAAAATAGAAATGTTTCACTATAAGGTGATCAGTCAGAATAACTTCATATCGATTTGAAGTGACACTTCCCTCTAAATGATCCACATCATGCTGCCCTCCGCAGCATAACAGAGCTACCGGACCACCTAACTGAAGGAGTCATGCCTTCAGGCATACACTGTTCTCTCGGTGTACACCACACATGCACTTGCCCACTTGTAGAGAATATGGTAAAGGATGACTCGTCTAACCATAAAACTTTCATCCACATCTCTGTAGTGCCTGTTGTTGTCGCACCACAGAACTGTCAAATGTGCATTTTTCGGTAACACTTTATAATAAGGGTACATGAACTGGCAGTAATTAAGGCATTTACTAATGAATAACTAATCAGAAAGTAATGAGTCTAATCAGTAACAAATGAATGTCATATATTAACTTATTAATAAAATAGCAGGGGTTAATCATTTTACTTACCAAAAAAACAGTCATTCTTTTGCCCTCTCAAGAACAGTGATGAAGGATAAGTAGCTACAATATGGCTCATATGAAAACATGACATTGACGAAATTCACAAGGAATAAAAAAGCATATTTTATTATCATCTTATGATTTCTACACAATACACAGAACTAGAGCACGTAAATCTGTCACTGTAACACGGAAAATGAAGAGAAATCAATACATACTGGTTCTGTAGTTCCACAAACATCTGTAAAACGGACAGAACTGCTAGCTAATTAAAGTCACAAAGATTCATACACTGCAGCGGTGTTTCTAAATAACTCACACAAGCTGAAGATTTTTCTGTAATGAGAGGTATATGCGCTACAGTACTACACTCTGATCATGTCCTGCATCCTCTTCTGTTTTACCTTATATATTCAACGAAGCATCAAGCACTAACTGCATGTGCACTTTCAACCACAGTTTCTGACCCTATTTACTGAAGTCTTTCTCATAGATATAAATGATTACGTCACGTTAGTCACTATTCCTATTGAAATACTAGTCAGCTAAGCTCAGTCTTTGTGACTGTAGTTTCTGCCATCTGTGCCCCAGTGATAAACCCTCTTTCAGAGTCCCTTAGATCTTTTTTGTCTTGTCATCTTGATTAGAAATCGAGGTCAACTGGGCCTGCTCAGTATTTATATACATGCCGCAGAGCATGGTAAGATGTTAACTGTTTAATTATATCATGCAGTACACCTGTCTGGAAGCATCTGCACTCATTATGTTTCTACAACTCTGTATTCACCCTTCTGTATATGGTAGGTGTTTCTAATAAAATGGACAACGAAGGTTAGTAGATACAAGATAGATGTACCTAATAAACTTTTGCCTTTTTTTCATGATTTATTTTTTTCTGTTGTTCTGGCACCATCCTTTCTTGAAAGCACCTTGCACCCTTTGCTAGAACATGCCTACCCTCACCTAGATGCAAAGTGTCAGTCTTTTAAAGTAGGCCATTTCAGAGATATAAGGGTTTTGCTGCAACAGCGACAATATACACCTAGCTTCAAACTATTTCTAATAATATTTAATGGCAATGGGCCTCATTCACCAACCACTCTTAAGAAGAAATTTCTTCTTAAAATCCACTTATGCATTTTTCAAGAAGATTCTGACATTCACCAATGTTTACTTATTTCTACGCACACTTGAGAGCACAAAGGTACAACAATTCTGCGGTTTAAGAACACATTATGAATCTGACATAGACTTTTTCTTAGCACCTTTCTCAGGAACAAATTTAAGAAAAGATTAGGAATATATTGGTGAATGAGACCCAATGTACCCTTTGCTTGTTTGCCTAGCTTATTAAAAGTAGAAAGCTGTTTAGATCGTACCATTTTCTTTGCGAAGACTAAGCAAAAATATATATTTTTGAAGTAATTGCAGCTTTGTACTTTGTTTTTTGCATCTAAATGTCTGATATGAATTTCAGCAAGGTGATATACAGCCAACCTTTCTTCAGCTTAATTGCAAATGCAGTTGCAGGGTCACTATGTTGTATTTTAGTGTGGGTTGTGGGGTCACTATGTTGTTGTTCTTATGCTATTTTCAACAGTGATTCAAATAAATGGTGATTGGGAGACTTGCTTATAGTCGTCTATATGCGTGTGGAGTCTCCTCTGAATTGTTTCTCCTCCTAGCCAGTTTTTCCGGGTTATTGATTCAAGTTAAGTTGGCGTTTGAGCACTATCATGGTTTTTTTAGAATCATTTGAGTATCTTCCAATCAATAGTCATGCAGTAGATACACAATACTTTTCGACCTATGCCCTCAATAACTCGCTGCAAGGTAAATCATCTAACATCACCGCGGCCATTGACCAGAAAGTCGATTTTCTCCTTAGACAAATGGCCCAGCTTCTGCTTAAGTGTCTGTAATCGTTATCTTCAACCCTGACTACCGACACCGGACCCTTAAAGGCTGACTTAGCATCGTAGAACCATCCATCTCCACCCTGACACGAGGTCACTCGGCCATCAGACCACATTGCGCAGCAATGTCATGTCCATGGGGTACTAAATTGGCTTCCTACATGGGTGCATTGTCCGGTCAGCATATTAGGTCACAGAGCTGGACCGTTTTAAACTCCTTATTTGGCCCTGAACTCCAGCTCAGGCATTCATGAAACATGTAGAGGCTTGACCCTTTGTACAAGCTTGTGTGCAAAGAAAAGTAATGTCCAACCATGTCTTTTTAATAGGAGTTCAAGTAAAGGCAGCCTAATTAGCAGTCCTGAATCCTGGGGTTAGCTTTACGTGACTAACATGCCATGTGGTGCTACACTGACAAGTACTAATGAGCAAAATTTAGGGAATCCACCGACTAATCATGAGGTTCACCCTTCTGTACAGGGCCTTAAAATGCTGGCAGCTAGGGTGTTATGTATGATTAATATCTGCTTACCCAGTTCTGCATTGCAGCTTTATATTAAAGAGCGAGGCCATAGAAGAACCATGATTGGTTCCCTAAAGATCCTTTCAGTGGGTGACTCTTTAAATAAACATTTTTGAAAATGAGATGTATGAGTGTGAAGAACTGCCAAATAACTTAAAAACATTTATCAATTAAAGGTGTTTCCTACTTCAAATAATCATTGCTGTTGAGAATTAAGAGCTGTTTTATTCCCACCACTCTACTGTCCTTTGTTTAGTCTCTTTTGTAGTCTCTGTTGTTTTGTACTTAATTGTTTGTATGTTTTATACAAACCATACTATATAAGCATTGTGCAAAAATTAGAGACCACTCTTCATTTTTTTTAATTTACAGTCAAAATGGCCAGGGAAAAAAAACATCACAGGAAACAGGAAATCACAAAAAAGTCTCAACAACTAAATGATAATATCAAAGTTTGCACACTTTACCTTTATTAGACCTTCAATTCTTTTTGAGAGACTTACATACAGTTTTTCAAAGAAATCTGCAGGGATATTTTTCCACACCTTCAAAGTTCAGTCTTAGAAGCTGGTTGCATTTTCTACTTCTCATGTTCCAAGTAAGCCCAGTCACATTAATGAACAGTGATCTTGAGGTCTGGACTCTGGGATGGTCAGTGCATTGTCAACAGCTTCTTTGTTTGATTTATATATTGTCTTGCTTTTTTGCCTTTTCATTACATTGAGTTGTCCTTTCAGACCCATATCATTGTCCTATTACAGATCCTGTCTCACAAAAATGAAAGCTTTAATTACTGTTTATCTGATGGTCTACTAGGTCTCAGATGGTTGTTATGAGATCCATTTTCTCTGTGCCTTTTGATTCTTTTTTATTTACCTTTACCTGATTCACCTTTCTTTATGCAAGTGGATTATTTTATGTAATCTCCACAGAAATATCACCTGGAAAATTAATAACGTAGTTATTGGCCATTTTGACTGGAAGTAAAACAGTGAAGGGTGGTCTCGAATGTTTGTGTGTATTTGTTTTATTAATTGCATATTTGTACTGTGGTCTGCTGCTGCTGTGTGGTAAAAGTAGCCCAGTGTCCTGGAGGAACTATAGTTTATTCCTTAACACATGCTTGCATTGAGAAGGAAGGACAATAATGTTGACCTTGACGTTGATTTAGGAAACTTTATTTTAAAGATTTTAGTGCGAGGAACCTCTTAGGACAGCTACAGTGTTGGGATTTTCACGATGTAGTGCATGGAATTCCTACTCCATATACATATTGATGTTCATTGATCGAAATTTCTTTCAAGGAGGGAAGGAAGGAAGCAGCCATTTGAATTGATGCACCTAAACTTTAGGAGGAAATTACTGTTATTTTTTTCTTTTTCATTACTTACTATTTTCACTAGTTTAATGAGAACCGTTTATTTTCATTTCAATATCTTTGTAGGTGCTCTTTTCCACGTTACAACATTTTTTAACAGTTCTTCTTGCTTTACTTTCAACATGTTCAGTTAAACCCCTCTTTGCTTTTTGCTAACGCTTGTACTACATTTTCAGCTGCATTTGAAATGCATCACTGTCATGAGAAAGCAGTATTTTATCTTTATTTTTTACTACATAGAGCTGACTGTACTCCTTCATCATGCATTCTAGATATCAAAACGCCACCACCAACACCAGCTCTGTAGGAGGTTTTATTATAGTTGTATTATACTTGTCAGTACTGATGATGGAAACGGGTGGTGAATGCTTAAAGGAATACTCTAGTGGTTTTTAATCTAATATCTATCTAACGCATTAGGTGGTGAGGCAACTACCCTTTAGGCTTATATTATAAGTGTGTTTCAAGTCAACTTTTTTTTTCTTTAAGTACAGGGAAACATACTGAAATTATAGCCCTTGGTATTTGACCATATGCTACAGAGGCAGTAGGTAGATTAGGTTGAAAAATTAAGGGATATTATTTTTATATTAACATTTCATTTTTGTTGGAGAGGTTCCACTTTCCACAGCATTAGTTAATAGCAGGGTGCTTCTAGGCTGCAATTGGTTCTGGACATTCCCATATCAAGTATGCAAAAAGTCCCCACTGCAAGAGCAACTGTGCTAAGGTTTACCTTTAGTTTAAATTAGGCTAGAAAAGGACAACAGAAAAATAGGCTTGGATGCAGCCTCATGTTTGTGGGGTGAACACATTTGCATTCAGGTGCGCAGATCACAGTTTGTGATGAATGAACCCTGATGTCTAATCCCACACCAGCACAATCGGTCAATGTCATCTGTAACACTCCCAACTAAACCCACACCAGTGTAATCAAGATCATTTGTAACACTCCCTACTGAACCTGCACCATCATGTTCAATATCATCTGTAACACTCCCAACTGAACCCACACCTACAGGATCGATCAATATCATCTGTAACACTCCCAACTAAACCCACACCAGCACGATCGATCAATATCATCTGTAACACTCCCAACTAAACCCACACCAGCACGATT